>WAAG01073832.1:90259-150473 GCA_013390105.1 Tichodroma muraria
TTTTTGGAGTTCCAGCCCAGACACAGTGGTTTCACATGCCTTTGGCACAAAACTGCTATTGCTTTCTGGAGCAGTTGTTGTTTCAGTGACATGACTTCCTGCAGGGGCGTTTTAATTATGCTTGGTGTATCACCCAGCTTCGTTATGTATTGCTTTGAAGTTGTTCTTTGTATCTGACAGCAAGAAGATGGAAAACAAACATGACTGTTTATTCCCTTCCCCTTGCCCTGCATTGCCTTGGTGCAGCCTTTGCTTTGGATTACACAAACATGGAGCAGATGGAAAAGGAGATCCCAAAGAAGAGACCAAAGTGCATGCACCTTTGGGCTGGCAGGTCTTCTCTCTTAATCTGCCCTCATGAAGAGTCAAGCAGACATAAACCACCCCCCCCAAAATGGCAGGTCAAGCCCTGAAGACAGAAAATTGCTGAAAACTGCTAAATTATTGTTTCCAGCTGAAAAAAAACAAACCTAAAAAAACTAAACCAAAACAAAAACCACAGTTCCTGAACTAAGCACATCAGAATTGTACTGGGAGATGCTTTACTATAGCAGAGAGATGATATTTGCAAGCATTTTCATGTAATTTCATGAAGTGATATCCCAGCCACTCGCAGAAGAGAGGCAAGGAACGCTTCCTGGTTGGACTGCCAAGGCAGGGAAGAAGGATTCCACATTAGCCAGATGGCAGCAGAGTATGCACAGCCTCCAGTGGGCTGCCAGAATACACCCCAGCCTCAGTCTCCTGCGTATTTCTAATGAATTTAGGTACCCAGGGCTGGGCGATGACACTCAACTCACCATCTTCAAAGACAATCCACCTCCACATCCATATATATTTATATACATACAGACACACACGAGTGGGTGTGTGTATATATATTTAATCAATTCAATTTTTTTCAAAAAAAAGCAATTCAGAAAAAAGATGGCTCCTAAAAGCCACTGCACCAGCAACCACAAGAGCATTTCACACCATCTGCTGCAAAGCACGTGCCCAATGAAGCTGCCAGCTGGGATATCCACTTTCGAAGAACCCTCTCTGCTTATCTTGAGTGAATTTCAACAGCTTCAAAGACAGAAGAGATCTTGTAGGTTCATCAAAATCTTCCCCCTCCCTATCAAAGACACCAAGAGAAGGTGCCACAAGAACAGCTTCTAGCAGGGTCAATTATTATTAATGTTTTCTTCATTAACAGAGCAACTTGAGAACTTCTGTCCTCCATGGGAGAGGCAGAATGGGAATGAAGTTGCTTTCAAAAGGAATCTGAGCAAGCCATGTGGACATTTCGCCATTTGTGGCTTGGGAAAGTGGAGATGAAAGACTTCTAAGACCTTTAACTCGGGTTTGTTTTCTGCTCTGGGATGATGATGACATTACTCACCACATCTATCATCTTCCAGCCCCAGGAGACCATCCTGGGGAGACCCAGTGGGCTATAGAAGCCACTTCTTATTTTAGGGCTTTTGGCTTCCCTGCAGTTTCCATCACCATCACAGCCAAGGTCCCACCCTGAGAGTTTGGAAGTTGGATACTTAAGATGATATTTACATTGAAATTTCAAAGGGTCACAATGCTGCTTCAGGGCTACATGCAGTCAGAAATTCTCTGTTTCTATTAACAAACTGGTTTTAAAGGTTTTCTTAGTTTTTTTTTTTTGCCTTGAATGTTGCACTGTGCTGAGGAAATACTTTAAAATGAAGGTGCACCTACACCACTTTTGCAAGAGCTTGGTGACTGGAACTCTCTGCTCGTGGGAAACAGAAGTCCAAACACACAGAAAAATCCTCCAGACAGTTCTCCACTCCCCTTTCCCAACCCTGCACACCTGGTGTTTAACATACCCAGAGGAGTCTCTCACCTTCTCCCACAACCTAAAGCCTGGACTTGGGCAGTAAAGCGGAGCAGGACACGAATCTGGCACATCCTCTTCTTGCTGGTCCCTTTCCCTCTTTATTATTTGCTGAGGCTTCTTTTCAGGTTCAAAGCCTTTCCACAGTGCCCCAGTGAATAAACCTCATTAAAGAGGAGGAGAAGAGTCAACTCCTGACGCTGGAACCCCTCGGTTCACACACCAGTCACACCAGCTGCCCACGCTCACAGCCACAACATGAAAAACCATCCTGAAATCCTATTGCTTCAGAATCTTTGAACCCTGACAGATGTTCAGGGATGAAAGGGGAAATGAAGCTGCCGAGTTCCTTTCCTGTCATGACAGAAGTGTACACACAAGTCGACTACTTCCTATGGCCAGCCCCACCCTCTGAAATTCTGAGAAAAAAGGGAAAAAAAAGCCCAGCTAATGAGAATTGCAGCACCGTTCATGCCACAGTAGTTAAGGTTGTATTCGTTATAAATCTCCTTTTCAAGGTTTCTGTCACTCCGCCATAAAAATCATTCTGGGTTGAAATTTAGCATCCAAGCTTTCTGCCCAAGGACAATATTTTTGACAGAATCTGGAAACAATTGGTTTGGCAAAGCACAGCTGAAGTTTTAAAGAGTGCAAAAAAGAATAGTGGTTAGTGGTGTCAGATATTATTATTTTATGCTCTCATAACTTAAAAACAACTAATTTAGGTTCTGTGGTTTTTATTACTCCATAATTTCCTCTGAAATAGTTGGCTCATTCCTAATAATAAAGCTCCTGCAAACTGCTAGCATTTCTCTAAATAGAAAAATAATAGTATTCCTGGGCCAAATCTAGGGCTGCCATAAATTAGCTTAGTGTCACTGCTACCCATTTATATCAGCTGAGGGCTTGGCCCCAGGTGTTAAGCAAAACTCATTTTTGGTATGTGCATGTGTCTGGTTGGTTCCATTAGCCCTGAGCTGGGCAGTTCCCAGGAATTCAGAGAGCAGATGGTTAGGTAATGTCTTCAGGACCCGACAGAAGGGATGGTGCTCTCATCAAAGGCTGTTGCTAAACACGGCTTGACTTCATGGCTGCAATCAGCACCTCCACCTAGAATACGTAAGGATTTCCTGGGAAGCACGGTCATGCCAGGAAGCCACAACGGCCGCCTCCAAGCGCGAGCTAAAGCCAGGCTCCCTCACTGCAGTGAATCACTCATGATTAGCTTCTCTGGCTTTGCTCTGGAGAACGCAGTGTTTAACTTCTGAGTACATCTTACACAGCACCGTGCATTTTGGAGGCCACTGCTTCCCAAGGCACAGGAACTCGGGGGTGTTCCTGGTCAGAAGGTGGTTCTGCAGTGCCTTGGCGAGACAGGTACTTGCTTTGGAATTCAGGCAGCACTGGTTTTTTTTCAGTGTGCTACAAGTAGGATCTGCGTATTTTCAGAGAGGTCCATCACAATAACCACCTGTGCCCTCTTCCTTGAACCCATAAAAATTATGTTTTCTTACTGAAAAATGGCACTCAGATAAACGAGTACTTCTAAAAAATACTTTTGTGCCGTCAAAGTTTCTCATTCACACATCTCACCAGGATATTTGGGAACTTGCAAATCTTTTGTACATATATCAGAGAGAGTGTTTTTTCTTCTTGTTAGTTAACCTGATAAATTTTATCTAGCCCTGAACCCTTAAAATTCACCTATTGCTTTTGTATTTCCCTCAAGTTTAATATCCACATTTAAAATAAGCACTGCCCAGAGGAATGGAGTCAAAGAGCAGCAACAGTAAAAATTAGCCAAGTACCAGGTACAGGACGCCTGGGTCCTTATGCAAAATTCACACTAGTTATGCAATTGAATCCTGGTCTAAAATTCCCTGTCCTGCCAGGTCCCCTTTGACAATCCACAGCTGTGTACATAGCGATGGGACACTGAATTTGGCAAATTCAGCATGAAAAACAACAGCTGGAGATGGGCTGACTCTTCATCTCAGTATATGAGAATTTTTAGGTGATCTGACACCTATAAATTCCTCTGTGTCCATAACCTCCTAAACTCAAAATGCCACAAGTCTACAAAGCAACTTTCCCTGTAAAGGTTGCTCACTTAGACATAAAAAAGCGTAACAAGGAGGCTCCAACCAAATACATGATTAAACAGTGTTATTTTTCTCCTTATCTTTGAAGCAGGAGGACAAGGCCCTCGAGCAGATGAGAGGTGGCTCATGAGCAGCTGGAACTTCTGCCCACGGAGGGAGGAAAGGACCAGCAGTGGGTGCTGGGCAGAGGTATTAGAACACCCATCGCCAGTTCAGCAGGGACCAGTGCTGGCCACCAGAGACAAACCTACTCACCTGACAAGAGTAGCAAATTGCACAGTGTCAGATGTCAAGAGACCTTCCCAAACACTGTTTGGAAAGTCCAGGGATTGTTTATGTTGGGGTGGAGGAAGAAGTATTCATTCCCCCTTGCAATGGGTTAAGCAGCTCTTACCCCTAAGATAAGCTACTTGTACTAAAATGTCAACAACTGACCTAATTTATTTTAGATATGGAGCAAAAGTGGCCTCTGCTCTTCAAGTTTCAGTGGACAGCTTAGGGGAGGATAAAAACCAGAAGAAAAGGGATCCATTTTCTCAAAGAGGCACTATACTATCCTGTCAGTCGATGAGGTTTTTCTGCTTGAGCTACTCCATCTTCCTAAATGATACTAAAGAAGTCCTCTTGGTTTTGTGGCAATCTGAAAGCAGCGTAAAAAGCAAGCTCTTCCTGAGAACTGGTTAAAAATATAGGGATAAAAATAGCAGCTTTCTGCTTTGACACAGCAGCTATAGCTTGTTCCTGTCAAGGTGGTTTTAAAATAGTGTTTCAGGTCACAGCCTGAGAAAGCCCCTCTCAGCTACCATTTCAGAACTCCGCTTGGCTTCTTCCTAATCCCTGTAGCAACAAGAGCAGGCTCCTAAAAATACCCAGGAAAAAATACAGGAGCTCAATCAATCCATTACTTTCAGAATAATATTTGTAGATTCCTCATTTCCCTCCGCGATACCATCACATTTCATCATGAAAGTCAGGTTATGGTTTTACTTGGCATCTGCACCTCTTGTGGTGAAGGGAATAGAAATTTTGGGCTTCCAACAGCTGTGGAGAAGGGCCTTGAATATTACATCATTTATCAGTACTGTTTCCAGAAAAAAAGGAAACATTCCATGAAAAGATAATTTACTTGTCTTAATAATGTAAGCAGGAATTAAAGTGGAGAAATCCCTTCTGGCAGGATTTTTGACAGTTACCTTCATTTTCATCCTTGCTGACTGGATATGTCCACTTTGAAAATGCGTACAGTTTCCACTTCAAAAGGAAAAAAAACCCAGGAAAAGTGTACGAGAGGGAGCCTGCGATGTAAAAGTCATCGACTACAATATTTTCTGGGAAGCTTACCTGCTCTAAAGTCTTCATAGGCAGCTTGGAGAAAATTAGGGAAATGTTTAAGCACATTCAGTAGGAACACATGTCAGGGTTTGGCTTGAAATAACATGTGCATTTAGTCAAAGAGAAGTGATGGATCCAAAACTGTAAGAATAGATACACATAAATGACTTTTTCCTAGTCAGAAGAACTGGAAATAGCTCAGGAGAAGAGGAAATGGTGACGTGTCAGTTCCCATGTTATCATTATTGCTGCTGCCAGTGGCAGGACCCAGTTTTCTCTGCTCTCACGAGATCCCTTCTGTGCCAGGCTCCGTATGAGCACGGAAATCCAGCGGCAAATCGCCAACCATTTCCTGCACCTACACTCAAAAGGCATTTTTGGGTGGGAGATCCCTTCTAGCACCAGGAGAACCAAAGGCCAGGGAGGCTAAACCTCATTCTCTGGCCTAATGAGGACCAGGCTAAATATTGCAGGGAAAATGTCCACAAGCGAGTGGGATAAAACAGGCTCCAGGCTGGATATAACTCGACTCAGCGCAAGTCACCTGGTGATTCCTGTAGAAGTGACACTGAAGCAGGTCCCACTTGGGACTAACCCTGGTTACCCTCATTGGATGTTCCTGCCCACCTGAGTCTTCAACTTTTTTGGTAGAGTAAGAACTTAGGGCCTGATTTCTTAGCTGTTTTCCAATTTCCATTAAATCCAAGTTGCTTACATAGTTTAAAATTTATAATTTGATCATTTCCAACACTACTTAGCATGAGAGATTTCCATAGATCATTTCCATCCACATAAACTTGTTCATGAATGCAATTCAAAAAGAGAAAAAAATATCTGCAAGTCATACTGAAACCAACATACCCCACTGCCACCACAATAAAGGTGTCTGCGATAGAAAGCCTGTCATGTAACACAGCCCCACTTAAATAAAACTGTGATGTCTTCACAGTGTTTTTAATTATTTTTTAAAATCCAAATTTTTTTGCAGACCTGCATGTTAACACAGTCACTCAGGGTAAGCTGGTGCAAGCTTATCCCTGAAGTTATAATAAGGAATTAATTTTTGCCAGAACGATGTATTCAAAAATCCTTGTTTGGCCACTGAGGGATGAGATTGCCCTTCCAATTGCAAATTTGAAATAAGATAGATTTATGTGTTGCTGGTCTTTCCAGTTCACGTTTTCAAACCTTTCTGTGCAATCACGAGGACCAGAACCACAAATATAGAAGTACCATCAGACAGACCAATTTATCAGGATCCTGCACTGATTTTTTCAGACACAGAGCTTGGCTTCCTTTACTTTCCCTTGGCAAACTCTAAAATAAGTTTCTGACAGCTCCTCAGAGGTGGTGGAGAGGGTGTTTCTGACCCCAGCCCAGCAAGGCTGTGCTACCTTAAAGCCACATGGGTCCAAACAGGGAACAAGAGCTGCCCTGGGAGAGAGAAGAGAGGAGCAGGAAGGTGAAGGCACAGGGACCTCACCAAGCACACAGTTTCCAGGCAAGCTAGGAAGCTGTACTGTACTGGACTATTTTAATCCCCTCTTTAAGTGGGGGCTGCAAAATATAAGATACTTTAACAGAGACAGCTGATGTAACACAGGACTGGAGTCCCTGGGTTCACTTTGAGCACCAGATACTGAGCCCAGAACACACCAGACATGCCACAGCCTGAGGAGCCACAGGCAGGAGGTGGACACTTCCACAGGCATCTGTCTGGAGTGCAGGTCTCTGCCCCAGCCATAGGGCTACAGGGATAAAGATGTTTTCCCCAGTCTGGCTGGCCCTCCCTATTTGAGCAGCCTCATCCAGCTCCCCAGTGAGACCCCAAAGGACCAGCACAGCCAGCAGCACCAGCTTTGCTCCCCTCCCCTCGTAGGGTGGCTGGTATGGGAACCCCACCAGCTCCTCCAGGGCTTTGGATGAGGAAGGGCGACAGGCTCGAAGTAGTTTAACGAATTCACCATCCCCTGCACAGAAGCCCTTTATGTGAAATCAATGAACCACTGGCTGTTTCAAATCTCAAACAAAACACAGGAGAGTTTTGATTGTGGTTTAGAAAGAAAACTGGAAGGAACGTGTTGGGAGGGGAGCAGATCTCACCCAAGGAGATCTGTGTGAGTGCTGGGATTAACAGACCGCTGGCAATTCCTCCCGAATACTGACAGCTTTGTCCCATGCAGTTTCACTGCATGATTTTAAACCTTAGGAACTCCTTGTGTGCTTTAAAAAAAGTAAAAGGCCAGTGTGAAGTGACCTTTCTGACATGGCTTCAGTGTCTAATGCTAGGAGCAGAGGGAACAGCACAAGGAAAAGGGTAGGTTTATGGGATGCTCAGCATCATTTCCAGACAGTAATGTGGATTTATAAGGTGCTTGAAGAACTTCTTCCAACTCTTTACCCACTCTCATTTTCCCCTATATGAATGATTTCTAGCAAATCACAGCCTCCACTCTCCTCCCCTTTCTGAAGGGCTGAGATCCAGCTGGAAGCTGGTCCACTGGGAAATAAAATGAGGAAAGGAGTAAGCTGGCAGCACAACCCCGTGGTAGCTGGTGCTGGAGAAAACACTCCCCTCTAATTCACAGCATCACAGAGTTCAGATTTCAAGGGAATGGCTGCCTCATTTCCTGCCAAGGCACCTTGCAACGGTGCAGCAGTGCCCTACCAGGATGCTCCAGCAGCCAAATCCTCCACAGGACTTTGATGGACCTCAGCTGACAAAGGAATGACTTTACACTGCTGTGCAAAGCCTCCTCAGATAACTGCTATCTGCAACATAAACCACCATCAGCTAACAAGGACTAGCTGTTCCCAGCACAGCTGAGATTTTACTTGAGGTATTTACACTGCTCTTTGCCATAGATAAGGAATTATGATAAGAATTCAAGCGATTGTGTTTAAAAAAAAAAAAAAAAGGAGAAAAAAAAAAAAAAAAGAGGAAAAAAAAAAAAGAGGGGGGAAAAAAGAAGAAAAAAGCACCCAACCAGGCAGTTTACAAACATAAGAGGTTTCTCAGGAAGGAACTGGGTAAAAAGGTAGTTTGGGTGGCCTAAAAGCAAGGGCTGGGACTTTTGAGTCTGGGTTGTCTCCCTTCCAGTCACTTGTGAGATTCTGGACAATCCACTTAACTCTGGACCACTGAATCTCACAGTTCTGTGACTGGAAATTAGAGAACAGTAATATAAGAAATGCTTTTATAATCACAAAGTCTCATTCTATTGACACAAGACCATTTAACAGATGGAATTTCAAACTGATATCCTCCTTCTGATACCCAGGGTAGGTTCTGCGATAATCCACTGCAGACACTGAAGGGAATTGCTGAGGGTTTTGGGTTCCTACCAGGGAACTTGAGGACACCAGGTTTCCTCAATCTTGCACCTCCAAGAGCATCCTCACTGTACACACAGTGCCCTGGAGGTGGCAATCCCTGCCCCATCAACCTCCCTGCTGTTACACTCCCAAGGATCCTGGAAAGACAGGATATTTAGGACCACTTTACTGCTTTGTAAAATTGAAGACAGAAAAGTGGAATTTTGGAGGCATTTAGGAGATCCTGAGGATCTATTCCTTAAAAAAAAAATAAAAACAAAAACCACCATCAACAAAGCAAAACAAACCACCCCAAGCCTAAGCAGTCCCTTCACTCCAAGCAGTTGGTGTGCCTTGATTTTTGCAAAAGGTGTAGAAGGCTTCTTGTCCAGTACATTTAGAAAATACTATTTTAATCTCAAATCAGAACAAAAAATTAAGAAAAATATTAAAATAAAGCAGCATTTCAAGTGGAAAAGATACTCCAAACTCAACCAGCTGCAGCCAAGCCTGAACAGAACCCTGAGGCAGAGCTCTCCCCATACCTCCTGGCTGAGGTCCATAACTACTGTGGGAGCCATCTGCTCCATGGAAAGGCATGGGGCACATTCTGCTCTCTTCTGCTTCTTCCTTACTCAGCAAGGAAGTAGTTTAGCTCCCAAGTGCTTGCCTGATCTTGGGAAGGTGCTAATTTTAATATTATTCCTCCCCTCTGCAGGCCTCCGCACCTCTGCTTTCATGGTGGAGATAGCATCAGCTCCACCAATCCCTCGTGACACGTATGGGGATAACACGTGCTTCCTGTCCTTCTGTCTTTGTGAGAGACCTCTGGACGCTGCCTGGCACAAAGGGACCTCGGTTTTGGCTGGAGCACCTGTGAGCAGCTCTTGCAGCAATCACATGACATCTCTCAAACACAGATGATGTTGACTTTGCAGAGTGTTCCCACCCCAAAGCTGCACACTGATTTTAACATTTTGACATCACACAGGGCTCAGCTACCCACTGTGGTATCAAAAGGCTCACTCTGGGCTTCAAGGAGGCTGTGATTTCAAGCCCTGCCTCTCTGATCCAAGTGCTCTGCAGTGAACAGTAGCAAAGCAAATGTTCTTGGTTTTACTGCTAGTGCAAAGAAAACTCCACTTTTCAGGGGTTTGTGCACTGAGCAGAGCAGTTCGTATTTCTGTGACTCCACCCCACCTTTTTTTTTCACAATGACATTGGCATTCCTTTGGAGAATACTTAATTGCAGAAGGGTTCAACAGACCCTCCCCACTCAGAGCCGTTTGCAAGTGTCAACCCCAACTTGGAGTTCAACCCTCAGTCAGCGGAGCAGTAAAGCTGGCAGGCTTAAGTACTACAGGAATGCTAACATGGCAGATCTGAGAGAGTTAATTTGGCCAGAATGCACTCTAGTAATGTTTATGTTTTAGATAAAGTGCCTACAATGTTGCAGCTTGCCCTTCTGACCCCATTTCCTCATTCGTGTGCAGCTCAGAGAAAGTGATACTTAATTCCAAATCTTTGCTTTTATTAGCTCCCAGAGAGGGATAGGATTTCATCCCAGCCTTATCTCTGTTATAAACATCCTGTTACCATTCATATCAGGGGGATATCTTTGGGAAAATGATTAAATACTTTTCTCCAGACACAAACAGCATCCCCCAATTGATTCTGCACAGTCCGGGGTGGTTTTGCACGTGTGCATGTTGTCAAACAGCACGAGCCTCAGTGTTCCAGAAGGGGGGAAATTTTGCATGCAAGTGTGAAAACTCGTGGGGCTCTTCTACAAAATCCTGATATCTGTGCATTTAAGAGCTCAGTGCTGTATCTAGACCCAGCTTAGCCAGAGGGGTCGAATTCTTCTTTTTACCTCTTGCTAAGTGTGCTGCAAACCACCTCTGATTGCATAAGTCACGAGCAAGCATGACACAAATGCCGGTGCTTTTCCAGCTGGTTTCAGGATTGAATAAACTAGGACATATTCTTGCAGTAGCATTATCAATATTTATTGTGCATTGCTAAGGTAATTTTCAATTAAGCAAACAAAATGATGAAGCACTGTGTACCCAAGGCAGCTGACTCCTGAAAAGGTCCTTCTTCCCACCCCACAGGTGACCACCACGCATCACTTGCTCTAAAGCAGCAGCTCTTCAGCCAAGGCATGTTCCCAAACTTGAAGCCCACAAAAGGGACTGAAAGAAAAAGTCTCCCCAGGCTGACCAGCAATGCACATAGGTGGTACTTCTAGAACCTCTGGTCTGTGCATCTCAAAGGACTTACAAACCAAGAAAGCCTTCACCACAGAATGGCCTGGGTGGGAAGGGACTTTAAAACTCATCTCATTCCAACCTCCCTGCCATAGGCAGAGACACCTTCCCTTATACCAGGTTGCTCAGAGCTCCATCCAGCCTGGCCTTCAACACTTCCAGGGATGGGACAGCCACAGGTTCTCTGGGCAATCTGTTCCAGTGCCTCAGCACCCTCACAGCAAAGAACTTTTTCCGAATATCCAATCTAACCCTACTTTCTGTCAGTTTTAAGCCCTTCCCCTTTGTCTTGTTACCACATGCCCTCATAAAGAGCGCTGGGGAAGCTGAGGCTTGAAGGAAGACTCTCTGGATGCGCCTGCACGGGGTTTGTGAGAGATAAAGGGCCTGATAGCACTTCACACTTTGCACATGGTGAAGTTAGGCGCTTTGGCAGGGCAAGGATGGGGTTTCCACACGTCACAGCTGCATTTCCCGTGTGCAGTTCACGGAGATGGACATGGAGAGGAGGAGGTGTGATGGGACAAGCCCATGTGCAGAGGCTCTCTCTGCTGTGGCTGTACCCAGGGCTGATACACCAGCTCCTTGTGATACCTCACCAGTCTGGTGTCTAGCTCTGCACCCACCCTCCAGTTCCTTTATACAGGAGGGCTGGGCCAAGACCATAAAACCCCATATGTCCAACATTTACCCTTGAATTCACTCATTCAAAAACACATTTTCAGTGTCACAAAGGGTGGGTAGGAAGTCAGTTCTCCATGACTTTCCACCAGAGCTGAGTGCCAATTCATGCTCTTTTTGACCTAGAAAATAGAAATCCTGCTCAACTAAAGCCCTGGATTTCCAAACATGCTCAGCAGGCAGCACTGCTCCTCAATGAGGAGCTGTGGTTCAGCTCCACATTCCCCAGCATGCATCTGCAAACACTTCCGTATGGCAGAGAGTGTCTGGAGCTGGGGCTTAACCCAGCTCCCCACCAAAACACATCCAAATTCTGAAAACAAATGTAAACCCGGGTCTACGTGACTTTTAAAGGGCAGACTGAGTATTAACATATACATGGAATTTGGGGTAAAAGAGAAAAAAATAAATGCTTCCAGAAGCTGGAATATAACTGGTTGGAAAATTACAATTATTTTGTGTGGAAGTTCAAAAGGAATTTTTTTAATATACATGGATAAAAGGAGACATATTTCATTTTGGAATACTTTTTTAACAAGTTAGCAAAGATACAAAGAAAAGAACACCACCAAAAAAATATTTTCTTCCATGTTCTGTAATTAGCTTCTAATTCCTTTTAGCTTTGGAGGTTTGACTAAACCAAGTAATTTGGTAATTTAATGAAAACAAAAACCCAAAGTGAAAATTTTAAACAAAAACTGAATTTTACATGGAAAGTTAGTTCCTGCTTCTTTCTTTCTTTTCTGTCCAAGATTGAAAGATATGAACTAAAGCTGAACATTTTTCAGAATTTCTTTCTCTCCTCTTGCTGGAGGCTGTAATAAATCAAGCAGACTTTCAATTTAATCTTTTCATTTTAACAGCCTTTGTACCTAATTAAATAACACACCCTCCAGGGACAAAAAGAGGGAACAGTCTCTCCATTCTCCACCCCTTTCAGCCTTTCCTTCTTGAAGAAACAGGACAAAATGCTTTGTGCAACAGGGGATGATAGTGACCAGGCAAAAGTCTTTTTGCACACCTTGAAACGTCACCCCATCGCCTTGCTCAGATGAGCTGGAGCACTACAGGGCCACAGCAGCACCAGCTCATCCCACAGCTCCCTGCACTGCACATCCCAGTTTCCTGTACCACATGGAAAGGGTCATTCTCAAGCAACCAAAAAAACCAAAACATCCACGGCTTGTACTCAAGGAACCTTTCCTAGGAAGAGCCTCCACAGGGGCACGAATAATCATGAAAACAAAGCCTTTTGGGATCACCACCAGCAGATCCAATCTCCACAGGAAGGGGAGAGGCAAAGTGGGTTCAGAAAGGTAGAAACAGGCTCAGAGGGGTGCAGAGGGCACCCACTTATTTCCCCACCAGCCACTCCTCCTGTCCCCAAGCGGGGTTAAGCTCTCCCAGCAAACATCACTCATTTCCCTACTTGGCCCTCAGCCAGAAGATTTTGCCTTCCAGTCATGTGAACTCTTCAATCTGAGATTCTTACAAGCTGAGCTTACATGAAACTGTTTCCTGAAACAAACTGTTCCCATTCCCTCTCCACCCTACTATTCCTGCCCGAGCAAAGCCAAGCCCATTTATTGATCAGCCAACAATAAAGAAAAGCCCAGAGAATCTGATGCATCCTTTAAAAACTAGGGAGACATGGTCTCCTATCAGGTTTGCTCAGTTTAACTACACTCCCCTCAAACATTACATCCCTTAATGTGTATTTAAACAGGTCTTAACCTCTTGGGTACATTTTCTAATGACCTTTGTTTTAACCCAGAGCATTCACTGGTGCAAATGAGATGCTGTGAGCCATGTGTGAGTCATGAGTTTTGCTGAAGTGAGAACTTGATCACTGATTCCAATGAAAACCAGATCAGATCCTATATCTTTACTTCCAAAAGTCAGTCTGCCTGCTGTTTTTACCATGGCTGGATATAAGAAATATGACATTACATTGCAGGATGTTGGACAGAAGAAAATTGGACATGAAATGATTTATTTCTCTCGGGACCGGGACACCCCATTAAGCAGAAAGCTTTTCTGAAGGAAGGTGAATGGGCAGTGGAAGAGAAGTGTTGATGGTTGTTGCTAGATACAGCACATCAGGGGGCCCGACTTATGGGATGAAGAGTCACCGTTGAATCCAGACATTGTGTGCGTCATCCCTGCCTGCAGCACGAGGAGCAGCTCTGCCATGGCAGCAGGGCAGAAAAGAGCCAGGAGAATGTGAGGTCAGAGAGTAAAATAATACAAATCCGGTGGAACCTCACCTGGAATAACATGCGAACATCTGCTCGTTCTTTCCTCAGGATGGAGCGTATTGGAAGGAATTAATGACACGGAGGGGTATAAAGAAAGTGAAAACTAGAAGAACGCAGTCAAAAGACTAGATAATGGTAAAAAAAAAAAGTTCTTAAAAAAGCCCCCATCACCTCCGCTAAAAACAATATTTTCCCAGGAACAGTTGTTTCTCGCTTTTATATTACTTTTTGGGAAAAGAAAACCCCTGTCCTAGAAAAGAACAGAGAAACTCTTGCTGAACTTTTCAATCAGAACTGAAGCCTGTCTCATCCAAGCCAGGTCTCCAAAGCAGTTTCTAGGCAGATAATTCATTTTCATTTATTTAACTGGGATTTAAACATGCATTTAAGTCTGGGCTTTTCCTGGAGTTGATTGACTAAATCTCCTCAGCCTCACCAAGAGAGCTGAGCCCTGCATCGGCCACGTGCCTCAAGGAGCCCACAGCAAGCCCACGGGAAGCATCATCCTGGGATCTGGGAAGAGGGAATGTACCATTAGGCTGGGCTTAGGCAATCCTGGGATCCAGTGGAATGCAGGTCCTGCATTCCCATCAAACCCTTTGCTAAACTGAGAAGTCAAGTGTGTTCCAGGGTACGAATGTGGTACCTCTGGGACAGAAACAGCCACGAATGACAACTGCCTGAGCGTGGCAGAGAGGACTCGGGGACCCGCTGCCGTTTGCACGGCCCTGGAGCCAGCTTTGGCCCGCTGCTGCAAGGTTTGACTGACTCAATTGACAAAAGGATTCCTGGAGGTCGCCCCCACCTTCACAGAGAGCCTCAGCCCAGCTTTCTCCACAGCAAGCAGCCCTCCTTCCATGGTAATGCTGATTCCAATCAGGAATACACAAAGATTTCCAAACACAGAGCTCACACCCACTTCTTTAAAAAAAAAAACAACCAAACACCTTTTTCCAGTCTAATATTTGGTCTCTGATCCACCTCTTCCCTACATTTTCTCAATAAGAACATTTTGATGTTCAAGGAGCTGTCAAGCCTGGCTTGGAAATGCCGAGACCTGACACTTCTAGATTAAATGTCAACCAGATGTTTGCGCACTTCCCTCATGAGCCCTTCAAGAAGTTTCAATTTGGTATTGTGTTTCATTATTAGGGAAAACCCAAGTTCATACCTTCAGCTGGAGCTAAAAGGGATTGAATGCCTCAGGGGAAGAGAGAGGGCAGAATAAATGACAGGTACCTGAGCAATAGGAAATACTAATCCAAACTGCAATACACAATAACTGGTGTCTATCTTTTCTTTTTCTCTAATGTATTTGAAGCCTGACTGAAATAAATTGGCTTTGATTTCAGAAACTATTTTTATATAATACTAACATTTTCCCTCAACCACTAAAGCAAGAGAAATGTGGAACGGGACATTGCCCTTCCCTTAATCCTTTCAGTCTCAGTGCCAGAGGTGGCACTGCTTCTGACAATGGAGAGCGGGGATCCAGGGGAAAAACTGAAAGGAGATTTATTCATGAAAGAGAAGAGACAAGGAAGCATTATTGGAGCTGGAACTGTCTCTAAAGCCCCTACCTGAGATGCAGGAGGACTGACATTTCTTTGTGCAACTTTGCCAGAGACAAGCCTCAGTTCCTGCTATGCAAAATGGATTTATAGGAAGATCTTTTTGTGTTTGTTGTGTCTTGCATGGGCTTCACAGCCAGGGACTCACCCTTACTATGCTTTTCACATGTACTGCAACAGGGCCTCAGGCCGAGATGGGAGCTCTAGGTGCCAATGTAGTCAATAAATAAGGACATAAATAATACCGCTACAGCATGTGGCTGAGCGCTGGCTCTCATCCCAGAAATTCAGAGTGAACTCTCCTGGTTTTGTTGGTTTAGTTTGATTCTAGTTTCTTGGACAAAGTAACAATTTTTTAAACTGCATTTTCAGTATTATTAAGGAAATCAACAGGAAGACCCGGACAATGACCCTACAAGATGGGCCTCATGAACATCTCCAAGAGGCAAGGAAAGGGGCAGCTAAGGGCTGTTCATGAAGCAGGCAGGATCAACACCACCTCCCAAGCCAGATCCTTCGCTTACAGCTGCATTCATATTCCAAAATCTACGTTTTTTGGATCAAACATATCTATAGAAAGAAAGGCATTAACACATGCACACACCCTGCTAGAGTTAAGCTTTGTGGTAAAGGCCAAATTCTTCTTCTCCACATACAAGAAGCTCCAAAAGATTCTGTTAGAAGTAATACCCCCCAAAAAACCCCACTGGAGTAAACATTCTGCAAGAAGTGAACACCTCCACAGCCTCCCAATCCACCCTCCATGAGCACAGTGCGAGCCGTGCTGATGGGCTGAGAGCTGATTCTAGGAATGAAGGCACAGGCGAGAATTCCCACTGAATGTCATTGCTGAGAACAAGGAACAATTCCACAGGACTCGGCAGATAGCTTCCAGACTGAGGCACAGTGGGACCATGATGAGAGCTTGACCTTGCACACTCATGCACCAGGAGGCTGCAAAGTAAATTGGGTGAAATCCTGGCTGTGATGAAGTTGGTGGCAAAATTCCCATTGACTCCAGGCAGGTCCAGGATTTCACCCATTCTGTTTTTGAATGTCAGGGCAGCAACCGAGTACCAGATCTCATTCCAGCCTCCCAGGTCTGTGTGGAGCCACTTGTCAAGGTTCAGTGACCACTCCAGAGCACCAATCCGGTCCCCAGCAGGCTCACGAGATGTCGGCGAGCCCAGGGGAGGTGAGCAGGTTGGAGGACTCTCAATAAATGTGTCACCCAAAATGGAGCAGCTGGAGAAATCTGATAACTTAGAGCAACTGCTGCATTACTCTGCTTGTGGGAAGCGGCGGGGACAAAGCTGAAGGCTTTTGAAAACAAAAATACTTCATCAGGGCAAAGGCTGGGGGACACTGTCCTGTGTGAAGTCTCTTTTGACAACACAATGGCATCTGAAGAGAACATATGGAAGAGATGCTCAGCACAAAGATATATTGAAGGGAATAACAAAGGGAAATGAAACCCAGGCAATCAATCCATCCACACTGTTACAGGGTAATCCCATGGTACTGTCTCTGCAAGAATCCAAAGATTGGGAAAGTGCTGAAGTCAGTTCATAATCCTCTGGCAAAAAACACACAGGTGTCCTGCTGAAGTCAATGAGGGTGATTTCAGTGCCACAATCAGAGCATTAGCTTTAATGTACTGGTTTGCCATTCATTTAAAGCTAAAACACTTCCTAGGAAGTAAGATTCTCCAAGTCATACACGTATTCACTGCTGAAGACATGCTGGGAAGCATCTGCTTAGAACCACTTTTAGGTGACAGTCGTTCTCTGGGAAAAGTTGCTAATGGATCTGCTGGAGAGCAGCAGATGGAAAACACCGAGTTTGGGTTTGCTAACAAAGATACAGAAGAAAAATAAACCAAGAGTATAATTTTCTCCCAGTCAAGCCAGTTCAGCAGCTGGCCATGTCACCCACAGAATAAATACTTTCGCATTATGATCCTATTCTAGGATTTGAAGTGAAAACTTAATATTTGGTTCAGCTCTAACAGGAAAAATATTGCTAGAGAGTAAAAAAAAGCCAGCATCTAAACTGCAAACCATATACCTCATAGTTCACATCCCTGGAGCAAAGAATATTAAACGTATCCCCAGCAAGTTTTCCTCATTCCTAAATATGAAAATTTAACACCTACCAACTTCTTAGACAAGACAACAGCAAGCCTTGAATAAGCCATGACCTGGTCTCTCATTGAAGAATCCAGACTTTGCTTCAAGAACATAAATTTTTTCCAGTTACCAAAAATCACAGCCATTTAAATAGCACCAACTGTGTAACCACAGATGAACCTTCACTACTTGGTGCATACTTGAACAGGAATATGCTGCCTGATTCTGTTTACAAATAATTAAAAGCCCCACCTGTAAAATCTGCCTTGGTGAACTTACCCAATTGGTTTTCTCCAAACCCAACTTCTTTTGTAGTGTTGAGGCCTGAAGTCAAAAAAGTTCTGCATGTTTATAATCAACAACTCCCAAGACCTTATACAATATACAATCACCTTAGTCCAACACACACACACACAGGCAAGAACATGCAGAATCAGAGTTCATCTTGCAAGGTGGGAGATGCTGGAATGCTAATAGATATGACCAGCAAAGACATTCCAGTGTGTTAAAATTATTCCTGAACATTGGAATGATCCTGTGCTCCCCAGAATTACGAGTAGTTAATACTGGAGGAAAGGATGGTTGTTGAATTGAACCTGTAAAAATCTAGCACTCTTAGACCCAGGAAAAGCAATGGTGAGAAACACATCACAGTTCCCTCAACCCCTGAGGTGGATTCTTCGCAGTGGTGCTTGTTAGAAGCTCCCTGTGTGTATCAATATTTCTCCTGAGCTTCTCGCATAAAAACAACAAACAACCCACAAAACCCCAACACAAGTCTCCAACTACACATATCCATCCTGTCCTAACACAGGGATAAAGGCACCCGGCTAAGTGGCAACAGCCCAGGAAACACAGGTGTGTGGCTGGATGCAGCTTCCTCTGCAAATTTTGGCTCAGACGGGTCATGACACAAGCCTTGTGTGACCACAAGTCCTTCTGGGTTACAGAGATGGTGCTCATAGTTGCAAAATAATTGTGCACACAGCAACAAAAATATGCACATTTTGGAGTACCAGTTGAAAGAAAAAGATTTCCTTTGTGAAACTTGTTCCTCTTTGGGCTGAGGGTGAGTTTGTCAGGAAGAGAGAGGGAAAGAGATGAAAAACAATTAAGGAAGCATTAGGCGAACTGTTCTCAAAACAGATTTTGTTTTTAAAGAGCAAAACAACCTCCACACAAGTATCCCTACAAATCATATTTTTCAGCCTTTAAAAATTAATTTAAGAAGAGAGTTGTAACTCCCAGCAGGTGGTAGGACACCTGCTGTTATGTGTGCCTGGTGCACAGACACTCCAATCCCCCAGCCCTGTGTGAGCAGGGCCCAGGGTGATGCTGCAGAGCAAACTCAGGTAACACGTGGCCTTAAGCCCTCACCACCTATAGCAGCCAGGCAGGCAGGGAAGCACCACTGTTTGCAGCTTATCACTGGAGAAATTAAACAGGATAAAGAATAACTTACCTGTGGTCAAAAATGGAGCTCGTGGCAGAAACAAGAACAACACCCAGCCTCACTATTGCCCATCCAATTGTCTTCACCACAGAAGACAAATGCTTTCCGGATAGGGAAGTGACTCAGATGTCACACCTGTGTCCACACAAAATCCATCTCTTTGCATTATTTGTGCACATACAGCAAAGCATGTTCCTCAGACAGGCAAGATGATTTTCCTGTATTCAAGATACAGAACTAGGCCTGTATTTCAATACAGGCCTCTCCCAGCTTCCTTCCAGCTACTGAGGTAAAGCTCTTCCTGGAGAAATCCACACAGCCAGGCAAACTCCTTTTCACACCCCTAATCTGCCAGCAAAGCACTCCTTACTCTAATATTGCACCTGCCAAGGGTGCATCTCCCCCCTTCTCACAGCACACTCGGCACAGGGGCTGGTGCACCCCCTCTCCAGCACCATACCTCGAGCCCCAGGGTCTGCTCCACACTCCGGTGCCAGCTCCAGACCCTCTCCAGGAGCAACGGCTGAGGAACTGCTGCAGGTGGGCTGTGAGGGCACAACCTCCCAACATTCCCTGCTCTGGGCCAATTAATTGCCCTAATGTGGCTCACCTGGAGCAGTTTACGATGCACAGGCCTTGGCTGCTGATTTCTCAACTGCTCTGAGATCAGCTGCTGAGTAACCCCCAAACCTGGGAGCTGGGGGCATTTGCTCTGCTGGGTTGAACCCTGGACATTTGTCCTGAAGGCACAGCAACACAGCTGGTGGCCAAAGCTTTTCCTTCAGCCTGTTTGGTGTGCAAGTGAGTGCCCTGGGCCTGTGGGGAGTGGGTGGGTGGCTCTTTGCATAGTGTGTGCAGGTGTTTCTCGTGAGAGCAGAAAGGAGCCGAGGCATGGCAGAGCTGCCTCCCTCCCCGTGTGCTTTCCTAGGCATTCACGTGGATTTGGGCTTTGGAGGGGGCCTTAAACGTCTCAGAGAAACTCCCTTTTGAAATTCTGTTTTCATACAAATAAATAAGTGCAAGCCTTCTAAAATGACTTCCCAACAAAGTACCAAAACATTAAAATAACAGAATTGGCTAGAAGTGCTAATTTTCAAAGAAAAAAGAAAGCCATTATGTTCCGTATTTGACTTGAGCTTATACTTTAACTGCTTAACAAGTGCCAATTTTAGACCAGTCTGCTTGAAAAACACTGATAATTTTCTCCTTCACATTTTTAGAAACAAAACTCATTTTCCTCCCATGTTAGTTACAGATCAATCTAGACAACAGGGCAAAATATGTATATGTTAAAACATACCCGGTGTAGCTCCACAACAAAATTCAGCACCTCCTGCTGAGCTCCAGGAATCTTGTAAGATGTTATTGTGCACCCGCTGACCTGTCAAAATACAAAATGCCCTCAGAACCTCTAACACTGACTATCTGTGCAGTAGATCACTGTACATCAGTATTTCTGGATATACTTTGTCCGTCCACTCTCTACTTGTTTAGAGCAGAGAGTAAGCAAAACGAGATGGTTTAGGCAGATGCTAACATGCCCTGATTCTAGTTTTAACTAGGTTTAAAGTCTTTGGACAGTAAAATACTCTTTATTTATAGCGTAGTGCTTCTTTCACAGTTCAGGCATAGTTCAGTCCCAGTCATATAAATAATACTCTGACTATTATAATAGAAAAAACCCCCGTATATAGACCTACTTATTACACCAACCAGAAAAGCCCTTTAAGGCCAGGGTAATTTATGGACTACGCTGGAACATTTACAAGCTAATTAGGCAGAGCTACAATGATAATGAATTTTATGGACACTGAAAAAACCCTGCAGATGAGCAGCCTGGCAAAGCACAAAACGCCACACAGCTTTGAAGACCATTCATCCAGCGCTTGTAAAATATGGCTCCGTGAGAGCCGGGGCTGTGCTGGCAGCCAAAGCAGCGCTGTAAACAACTCCTGCCCCCCAGACAGATGGGAGCTGGGTGCTCCTGCAGCCTGTCCTCAGCCACTGGTCTTGCCTGGTAAATATGAGACATGAAAATATTACATTTGTTTGAATAACGAATAGTTGCCACCAAAGCACAAAGGCACCAGAAAAGCAAGATTGAGGTGTTCATA
The DNA here is from genome assembly GCA_013390105.1 of Tichodroma muraria. Taxonomy (NCBI): domain Eukaryota; kingdom Metazoa; phylum Chordata; class Aves; order Passeriformes; family Sittidae; genus Tichodroma; species Tichodroma muraria. Next base: position 111,337 of record WAAG01073832.1, read on the forward strand.
ATTTTACACATCTTTCAGGAGCAAACTAGATCCTTCTTGAGTTTAAAACCCACTACTTCAGCCCTGATTTTTGGGCAATTGAAATTAGTCAAGAAAGGTAATTGTCTTGTTCTCTCAGCAGTGATGTTTTTTTCTGGCTCTGGAAAGGAAAGGAGTCCAAAAAAGCCAGTGGATTTTCAAGGACAACCTTCTCCAAACTCAAGAACTGTCCTTGACAACAATCTGAAAAACAACGACAGCAGGAACCTGCATGGAGGAACACAGAGCTCCTGACAAAACTAAGCCATAAAAAGGTACAAGAGGTCCAAGTAATTACAGGTGACCAGGAATACAGTGGGTAACCAGATACTGGAGCAGATTGCCCAGAAAGGTTATGGAGTCTCCACCCATACAGGCACTGAAACCCTGAGAGGCCCTGGGAAACTGCTCCAACTGTCCCTGCTCAGAGCAGGGCCGGGGGGGGGACAGGATGGTGTCCAAGATTGTGGCACTGGTGCTCAGAGGGTGCCAAGCAGAGATGTTGTGAAGTGCCACCCCACTGGTTTGCCAAACACACCTGAGTCAGAGCAGCTGGGGAGATGCCTCCACCCCCTTCATGCCCAGAGCCCTCTCAGAAGGGTTGTTCATGGCTTGTTTTCTCCCAGCAGCAGACAGACACAGTTGGGAATGCCCTGCCCTTTGCATAACCATCCCAGGGTCAGAGCTCTCAGCTGCCTGTGGGGAGCTCTTCCAAGACTACGATAAACAACATCAACATAAAACAAACCAAAACAAAATGAAACCCAAGCAAAATTATCTTGGGAATTGGGATGAGAAGCCAGGAACTCTACCTGCCAGCTGGATGCCTTGAGTACTGTTGCAGACCTTTTCTTCGCAGGGTATTCTCCTCCTTGGAGCTCTCTGCATCCCCAGTCTGAGCTGAACAGAGGCTCTTGACTGTGCCAGGCAAACCTGTAACCCCAAGGCCATGCTACACCGTAACCAGGAACAACTGGACATCTCAAAGACTCATCTAAAAGACTCTGCAATACGTATGTCAACCTCCCTGTAGTTGTTTTTTCTGATCCTGTTTGCCTGCTTTGCCTTACAGCACATCTCAGTATGAAAGCACACAGCTCAGAGATCCCTAATCCCCTCACTGCTGCTCCTATGTTGTTATCTCTGGGCAGAAGGTCTGGCTTCGCAGCCACACATTGCATGTCACACCTCAGTATATTGACTTAGCAACAGCTTCCTCTGATTTATGGCTGCAACTGACATTAAAAGCGGTTCTTGTACAAAAAAATATGTGATAAAATGTAGCATAGTCAGTAGAAATTAATTTAAAGCCACTAAACCTGCCCTGTGAATAGTCCTGTGCTTCTAATCACACTCTGGGATTTAAAGGTATTTTAGCAGGGCTCAACTCTGTGCTGCCCAGTATTCCAGGAGGTGTTCTTAAAGGTGTTTGACCAGCTACAATCGTAAATTGAAGGTAAATATGATTTTCAAAAGCTCCTCAAATAATACTTTTGTTACTCTCAGTAGGACTTAGTACCCATATCAACAAAGACCTGAGAGTGTTTCCTCCAACTGAATAAGGAGACTTCAACCCCAAAGTGAACTGGCTTAAAAAGCTCAAAGACTTGGTTCTGGGAAGGATCTTAGGTGCCTTCTGGAAATCTCCCTCTGTCCAGTGGACAGAGGGAAAGGTGGCCTTCAGCATAAGCAGCACTGAGCAGGGAATATCCAGATATGTGGCTTAGGGACTTGGAACAGGCTTTCTTAAGAGAAAACATTCACTTTGACCTAAAATCTGGACTCTTTGGGACAGGAACTTTGGGCCTGCTAATTCATTTCAGTGCCTGCTGACACAGTTAATTAGAGATAGGAAAATCAGATGGAAGCCACATCCCCCAGCGTAGACCTCTGCAGCTGAATTCAACTTCTAACCCAACTTCACGGCCAACTAGAGATGCCTTTTTTAGGGGGCTGATTCCTCGTCCCATTTCAGGGAGAGCTCTGGGCTCAGAGCCCGTTTCTCTGCCTGGGGAGCACCAGGGGGATCGGTTCCCGTGTGGCTCTGAGCAACAGCCTCTGTAGGTAGATAAATTTAGGTGAGACAAATCCTCTCACCTTTTGTAGGGATAACATATGCCATTGAAATCATGCGGGGTTAGCCACCCCCATGCTTTGGATAGCCCTTCAGTTTCTGCTATTGATTTACATATTCATTAATACACGTTAATTCATATGCACATTAGTAAGTGACCTTTTGTCTTTGTATGCGTCTGCTTGGGGTTTGATTTATTGGGGAACCAAATAACATCACAATTTCTCATGGGAATACCTGAACAACTTGTAAATTCACATTTATAAGTGAGTGTATTAGAACAGAATTCAACAAAAAACAGAAATCCAGTGAAACGCATTGACAGTCAAAACACATTCTTGGAGATTCTCTATTTCCTTTAGGTTTCTGAAACACTGAAGGCACAAATGGCTTTGACATTACTACTAGGACCTTTCAGGCTTTCCCTTCTTTTATTTTTTCCCTGCTTGAAAATGGAGAGACATTGGAAGTATTCTGATGTGTTTTGACCACCTTTCACAGCTCATACTGTTTTCCAATCAAATAAAGTGGGAAAACAGGAAAAAATTAAATGAAAAATAGGAGGTCGGAATTGCAGCTAAATCACGGAAATGCCGCAACTGAATAAGGAAGCAAAAATTTGGTTTACAGGAACCAAAATATATAAATCTTTCAGTCTAGTACTTCATTCTGATTTAGGGAAAAAAGCATGTTTTCCCATATTTCCTTCTCAGTCTGACTGGAGATGAAAACTTGTGGTGTATTAATCCCTTCCTAAATTAGATACGCCCTCTGAAAAGTATGGAATCGTGGGCTATAAATGGCCTAGCATTAATTGCAGTAATTTCCCCACGGCTAAAATGGATGTTGCAGGGCCTTTTATTCCCTTAAATTCTCTTCATCCTTTCTTTAAATAGCTAAAGTGTGAATGTCACCTGACATTTCTGTTCCTTTGGGGAGCAGTTGCACCCCTTGACCCTTGGCTGTGTCTCCCAGAAGCTGCAGTCATTTTCAGTTAAGGGTAATTGGCAGCAGAATACACTTTGTTCTGTATAGTGTTAAAAATGGGGGACTTTGTTTTGCCAACCTTCCTGAACTTCCTTTCAGTTCAACGAAGGAGTGCAACATTTGTATAAGAAAGAAATATTGTCTTCAATGGGAAATGTATTCCATGTGTGTTATAATTTATATTATGACAGATCTTTCTTAACGTACAATATTGTTATTCACCGGGTGGAAAGAAACTTTATCAACTTCTTTCTTTTTTTCGTAAAAAAAATGTTCTTTGAGGCGACCATAATTTTTATTTGCGGAAATATGTGATAAATTTGAACAATAAATTTATATTAAACCTCCCATTTGTATTTGATTTCCTTCATAAATCTGGGTAAGATGTCAGCCGAGCTGTTCACGTATAAAATATTAGAACAAACATTGACTGTCTAATTGAAAAATCTGTCTTCATCAAGGACCTGGAGCTGAGCTTAAGAATGAAGGATGGAGGCTTTATTTAATGCAGCTCTGCCCCAACTGTCATGAATGCTGTCTTTTTCCTCCCCTTCACCACCTCAACAGGAACAGCAGAGCTCTATTCCCCAACTGGTCTTAAAGGCAGAAATACAAAGATATGCAGAGAAAGGAATGGTCGCTGGTGTCTGTGGAGTGCTTTAAGGGACGTACGTTCGCGAGCGCTAATCCTCCTGCACTTAGAGGACGGGAGTTGCAATCCCTACTGGATTGGCTGGCCCGGGCTCAAAATTTACAGCCAACGTAATAATCTTCCAGGGTCACCCCACGGGGTCACTCCCGTTATCACCAGAGGATGTAACAACAACAGTGGGGAGAGATAAAGGCGAGAGCAAAAAGGGAAATGAAAAAGGAGGCTGGGAGGATTTTGCAGACCAAGGAAAGAGAAAAGGAGGAAGGAAAGGGGCAAAAAAGAGAGCATATGTGTGTTTTCAGAATTTCTGGTATTTCTCTGGCTGATTTAAAGCTCAGAGAGTGACTATGAAAACCTGCCAACCCCACGAGCATGCCCTGATCTAGCCAGGCTTTCATGAGAGCCACTGCAAAGTCAGTCCCGGTTTGAAATGGAGACAAGGGACACTGTGGCCCTTGGAGCAGGTGAGGGTGAGAGCTGGAAGGACTGGAAGGGGACCCAGAGAGAGCAGCATCCCAGTGACCCAGGGTGGAGGGTGCCTGCTCTGCTCACAGGGGCATGGGGCTCGACCCTGCTGAGCTTCAGAGATATGCAGCAGGCTCCTCTCAGTTTGTTATTCCATAAAAAAAATGCCAAGTGCCTGGTAATTAACAAATCCAGGGTCTCTGAAGCTCCTTCAAAGTTCACTTGTAAGGATGTGTGTAAGACTTTTCTTCACTGCCCTCAGGAAGCACTGAGGTGAGTGAATGAGAAACAACGTTGTTTTGTGGAGAGCAGTCACCAAAGGAGACAAATTTCTGCTTTTGTCAAGCTGGATCCTTCCCAGGGCCTCACAAACAGCTCAGGGAGAGTGGAGGCTGCAGTGCTATGGACAAGGAGGAGCTGCATCCAGACGTGGACTTGGCTGGCAGCAGACAGATTTGTGAAATGCTTTGAACTGGATCAGGTCAGAGATACGGCCCTGGCATCTCCTGCAGATGGGAGCAGCTGCCGGGTTGCTCTCCACAGCTCTGGAAACTGTGTTCAGTTTTTATCCCATCAGACACTTCCCATACCACCTTGTTCAAAGCACTCGGCTCCTTCAAACCTTGGATTTCAGTATTTTGCAAATTATATTTCCTTGTCTTTCAGCTGTGGCCCTGGTGCTCCCACCACAGAGCCAAGGGTCTTTGCACTGGCCTCGGAGCTGCTTTGTGTCCAGCCCTAAGCAAAGGCACAACTTGAATAACAAGGAGGAATTTGGAGATGACAAAGAACAAGGAACTGGTAAAGGAGGCCTAAGAAGGTGTAACTTGCACAAGAAGCAAAATCTCAGTGTATGCCATGGTCATGGGTCTATTCTGATGGACACTAAAGATGGCATAACATCAATATTAATAAATAATCCTGTGGCCACTGAAAACTTTATCTTCCATCTTTTGGAAGGGTATCCTGGACCAAAGGATTGCAGACTTTTCTAAAAGTTCAATCTCTACTCATGACTCTTCAAACACCTTACCAGAACCTTTGTGAAGGGGGGAGGTGGGTGAAGAGCACCTCCATTTTAGCATGCCAAGCTCTCTTTTAACAGAAGGATCCCCAATGCATGTAAGTCCTGGTAAAGAGAAGTGTGAGTAGATCAGAAAGACAGGGAAAGGGAACTGATGACTTCAAACAATGTAAAGAAAACCAGAGACTAACAAATTTGTCAAAAAACTATCATTCTGTCAAAAGAAAATAAACTACATTTCTGCTGCACTCAGAAATGAAACCAGTATCAGCCTCAGCCTTCAAGGTACTGGAGATGATGTGTCTCTTCTTGGTAGCTGGAAATTCATCTAAGGCTTAAGACAATCTCATTTGTCTGCTGTTGCAGGTTTTTGGCCCTAATAATTTTTCATGTAGGCAGTACTGCTAAAGTGAAATTACAGCCCAGCTATGCCTTTCACCTTTCAGGGAGAAACTAGGGAGGGATAGGATGACCCGTGATAGAAATATTTTTTTGTTCAGCCAAAAAGATAAGGAAAAAAATCCCATTAACCACAACACAAGTACTCAGTAAGAACCTAAGAAAACTGGAATGAATATTCTTCAACTCCTGGACAAATCTGCAAATTAAAGTGTCATTTTCTGGGTTTGATGAAACACAGAAACACTCCAAGGAAAGTAGAAACTTTCTGTGATTTGCTTGCTTTGGCAGAAATTAAATAGTTTCTGATAATAATTTTTATGAACACTGCTTTTACCAGCCTTTGCTCTCACCATCCCTTTATTTAAATCTAGGGAAGTCTCTTATTGAAAGACATGTAAAGGAATAAGCTAAAAGCAAATCACCTCTCTTTGCATTAAGTGATAGTGGAGATGTAGAGGAGGTGGCTTCCAACCAAAGTCGAAGGAAGACCCTGCCATGTCACTGGGGACAACATTCGGTGGCAGCAGAGAGTTCAGTCACAGAATTTCCTGCAATGCTGCATGTCACAAGTATGAGCTTTTAACTAAGTTTCAAGAGTACCATAACAGACTGGGAGCAGATGCCAGAAATGGCTACCAGCTATCCTGCCTCCCCGGTAAGATGATTCGAGACCACAGCGTAGCACTGCTGCTCTTACACCTCAGCGAGTGGGTGTTTTCGCAGGACTCAAGACTGCCAAGACACACCTTATGAATACACACTTCCAGAGGGTAACAAGAGGAAGGCAAAAGGTTAACACTGGCTCTGGAGGTTCCTGATTTTCGGAGATCCAGTGGCTGATGGGAGCAGCGTTCACCCTTCACCGTTCCCACTCGATGCTGTAATTTATGGAATGACCTGTCTATTAACCCTGCCCTACTCTTGCTGCACCAGCAGCAATTCAGGTGGAGCTCAATAACCTCTGTCATTGTCCTGGCCTGCCATGAGGTTTCTCAGCTCAATGCCACACTTGAATGACACTCTGTCATTATGCTATATTTAGGTAATGAAAGGTGTAATTAGCTTTGTTCTGCTGCAAGCTGATCTGACTCTGTATGCATTATGAAAGGTAATAAAATAGGTGCCCAGATATAAAACCCTGAATAAGCATATTATTTGGTGTAATTTCATGAGCCAAAAACTGATGAAAGAATTGGGATGAGGGAACCTCAGCTGCTGCAGTGCCCAACCAGGCTCGCCGTGAGAAGCCACGCAGAAAGCGCAGCCAAGGGATGTCGAGGCATCAACAGAGCCAATATTGAACCAGTCCCTCGCTGGTGCAGTTTTTCTATAATTGATGGCATTTTGCAATGATTGCTTTCCTATTACAGCACTGTATCTTATCTCCCCATTGTGAGGGGAGCAGCTTTATGTTATTGTCAGCAGCCCTCCAGAGTCAGCATTATCCTGGGCCCACAGCCTTTGTGGGGCTGTCGGCTTGTCATTAATTGTCCTGCCTGACCTTTGTCTGGGACTTTGGCCATCTGCTTTATCATACCCCATTGGCCTGTGGGAGGAATGAATGGAACTGACAATATAAAAGTCCTGGCAGGAGAGATACTGGGCTAGAAGCTCTGGATGCCAAATGAGTCAGTCTGTGGGACATCATACATTTTCTTAGCATGAGTAATTCCAGTTGAGGAAAGGAGTTTTGTGGTATTTGCAAAAAAATGCTGGCGCGTTTGATGGGGGTGCTATGCACACCAGCAGGTCCTTGCTGATTTACCAGATGAGTGTCACCTCAGCTTTGGACTGTGCCTTAGCTTTTCAGGGAATATCCAGAATGCTTTGCTTGTTTCCAAGACAGTGGAAAATCATGCAATGGCTCATGATCTCCCACATCCAGGCCATGATCCTGGAGATGAGATATTCCTCCATCTTCCCTTGATTGCAGCTACAGCAGGACCAAGGATCCACAGTGAAATATGCCAGTGGAAAAATCCCTCTTCTGCTACACCAGAGGCTGACCTGGTATCTATCGGTGGTTGGGAACCACTGAGAGGCTTGAGCAAGGACAGGAAGCCAAGAAAATGTGGGCACCTGAGCCAGCAGCTCCTGGCAGGGAGACTGGTACTGTCCATCCACGGAGCTCTGGGACTTTGCAGTGCCTCACACACGCTTGGAAGGGAACACAGCACTTGGGTGTGTGGGTTCACCCTCTTGTGCCCGTGTCACCCATTGTTCTCTTGGATGTGGCTGCTCCTGAGTGTCCCACAGACCATTCCCCACACATGGTGGGTGGCTGGGAGCGCCTGGCCTAGCGTACACACAAAACACACACTTGGAGGAGCGGACTCCAGGGTGCTGGACAACATTTTCACACAGTAGACATGATCAAAAGGCTGCTGGAGTCACGGGAAAGGCACATCCCTTCCATAGACTCCAGTGGGCTTTAAAGCAGGGCCTGTGATCAGCAGCCTATGAAGCCTCCTCAGGAAAGCCTCCCACAATAAAGATGTTTCACCTGATGCAGATGCTTGTAAAACATTTCTCAAGCAATTAAAAACAGGTAATGCTGAAATTTCGTGGGAATAGACAAAGGGAAATGGTTCTGTTTGCTCTTTGCTAATGACAAGGACCATGGGTATTTGCTCCCTGCTAGGAAGAGGGAGTTTCTCAGACATATTCCCTAGGTAAGGCAGGAGCTGATGGTGAATATGACCAAATACCAAAGGCAGATATTCCAGTTATTGCCCTCTGGTCTGGCTGGGACCACCAAGTGACTCGTGCACACCCATCCCTCCATCCCACTTTACTACCATTTGCTCTTCTTTCCCTCTGCTAGGTCTCTAACCCCTAATTTGTTTGCCCTGCATGAAGGAATAAATGTTTTCAATAGCTTGAATGTAGTTATCTTCTAACAAAAGGCACTGACTCTCAGGGTAGCCTTTAGACCAGCACTAAAAATCTCCTACAGCAGCATTGATAAAAGAGACATTAAAAAGACCCCTTAAAAATTCACAGTATTTGCTTCTTTCTAATCAACTCTTCCAATTCTATTATTTTCCAACAGCATACTGTCTTTATCAGAATAAATCAAGTTTTCCTACTCTCATATCCGGTGCCCACATTCTAGGATATAGGAAAAATCCACGAAGCAGCCAGGAGTATGAAGGCAGGTGTGGGGACACCAACTCAAATCCACCCTGGCCACCAGAGATTTCACCCAGGAATTACAAGGTAGAAAGCCCTGTGTTTCTTGTGAGGTCAAAACAGATTCCCCAACAATCCTCTTGGATGTCACATCTTCTGAATTAGTTCATCTGGAACTTCTCTATCAAGCCAAATCAACACACCAGCTACAAGCAGCCATACAGCTGATTTCTCCCCCCCTTTTTTTCCCCACAAAGAGCCAGACAAAGCCACAGCAAGATCCTCCATGTCTGCAAGCCCCAACCTGCCATGAGCCCAGCTGGACACAGCCTCGGAGCAGCCCACAGCAAACACCTCCCCAGACCCGCAGCGGGACATGGCAGCCGCCCACACTTTCACTCAGGAATGCCTCTGGTCTCAGGAGATGATGGATATTTTCTCCTGATGCCCCCCATGGAAAAACAAACACACACACACACATACACATCTTCTGACAGCCTCGTAACCTGGCTACTGCTGGGGGGTGGGAAGCCGCACCCTGCCAGTAGAAAATTACTCCTGTGTTCAGGCAGGCACAGAGAGCACCAGGTACCCTGCTCTGCTGCAAACTTCCTCCTGAGCCTTGGGAAAGTCACTTAACTGCCACAATTTGGATATTAATGGGCGTGAGATGCATGAATATTTTTTTCATTTGCTCTTGGTAAAGTTGGGGTAATGGCTGGGCTCTAGCTCTCAGGAGGGTGGTGAGAAAAAACCAATAAAGGTGGTAAGACAGTCACAGCCTCCTGGGGTGGGGGCCACACACATTCCTGAAATAGATTTCCTTGGGGTCAAGTTTCTCTCGAGGTGGTATTTCGAAAGCTAAACACCAAGGGGTAATGAATTACTGCTCAGGATAAAGCCAGTCCTCAGCTATTCATGGTTTGGATATGTCTCACAATGTTTTTATCAGGGCCAGCTCCTGTGCTTATTAAAAATCCCAGTAACGTCCTGTTCCACTGGCTTTCTCTGGCCTTAGGTGATATTGCTCGCTGAATACAATGAAAATGTGACACTTGAAAATAAATGTGTTCTTTCCAAGGAAATCTGGCTCAGATGCCTGATAAATTCCACCATTCACTCAGCTGCTGGAATTTGAAGAATCCCTCCCCATCCTTCAGCTGGTATTTTCTTAAAAGTAACTATCAGGAATTATCAAACGTGGGGAATTCCCGAAGGCCCTAACATCCCAGCTGGATCAAAGTGTGGTGGCGATAAGATCAGTGACTGAGTACATCCCCATTCTGTGGAAGGTAGGTGGGCGGAAGGATAAATACAGTAGAGGCCGTGCCAGAAGCTAATGCAGAACAAACACTGAGCTACCCCAGATGCATTTTCATCTGGCTTTGTCTGTGACAGACCATCTTCCCACCTGCGGAGAGAGGAGCGCTTCAGGCGGATTTCAGCTGGCAGCGGCTCACTTTTAGCACCTCAGCTCCCCTGCCCGGCCCAGATCCCTCTCCCAAGCAGAGCAGGCACTTCCCAAGCCAGGCAAGAGGGATGAGACTAGACAGCTTGTGTCTGAAGGGGATGCACTGAATGTGGTTTTCCACAGTTCCTGCAGTTTACATTCCTTTAAACTTTCCACAAAGCTGAAGTGCCTTTAAAGTCCCTTAGAAGATATGAGGTCCCTGATGGTTTCTCACCAAAAGGTAGCTGAGACTTCACGTTTCATCTTAAATCAAGAGAGCTGTAGTGATTCCACGTTTCTGCAGCAGATGTTGAAACGTGTCATGGAAAAGTGCTTTTGGAACACAGACTCCTGCTTCCCTATCAAGGCTGTTTGGGCAAACTTTGCAAATATAAATAGATGCATATTCACATTTATACATTCATCTCAATTACAGGCAATACCTGTGGATGGAGAAACTGGCACTGCCTGTTTAGTTTTTCTCTTTTACTTTGAGTTTTCCATAATGTCAACCATGGAAAATAAAAAATAATGAATTCTGCACCCTCCCTGGGTTTCCCTCTGTCAGACTCCCATCCCACCCATAAGGTGCAGTGCTACTGTCCGCATGCAGCAAAGAACTGCAGAGAACTGCAGAGGTTATTCCTCTCCATTAAGGTATTTAACAGACATACAAACCTGATTTATAAGAAAATCAAAGTAAAGGGGAAATCCTAACAGCATAAGAGCAGCATTAAGAGGAAATATTACAACATAAGAGCTGGTGCTGCTATGGCAACAGATGCTGATATCACAAGGTGCTTGGAGAGAAGATGCTCCACTTTCTCAACAATTCAGTAGCATTTCTCTTTCCACCTTTTAAATATTTTTATATGGCCATTGGCTGGCAGTCTCCAGGTAGGAATTAAATCATGCTCAGTCATTGTTTTCATTTTACTTCCCTAACTTGCTGTAACAGTTGTGAGCTTGGTTGGTGTAGAATGGAAATGTCAGGGGAAGCATTTTTTTATTAGTGCCTTCTGGATGAAATGTGCCAATAATTGTGCTACCACTATTTGCTTCACCAGTCTGAATTCACATGAAGTGAGAGAGGTCAGGACTAGGGATTGCTGACACCACCATCTGCTGGATGGAGATCTGTGTTAGGACTTTGCCTATTTTAGTTTTTATGGTTATTTTACTACTCATTTTAATGCCAGAGTTTCCATTTTTCACATCCTTATTGCTTTCAGGTGCATTGGTTTATATAATACTAGGAGAGGATTCATATTTAAAATGTTTTTCCAAGGACCTGGAAAAGAAATTCTTAGGATTTTCCTGCCCTGTGGGGTAACTCACAGTGTAGGCTCTGTTAGTGCTGCTGTTTGGTTGCTAATGTGACGAATTAATGTTTTTTTTAAATGGGTTCCGTGCTTCACAGGCAGCACACACATCATCTCATAAATGTGACATGCGAAGAGAAAAATGGCAGCACATAAAAATATTATCACACTGAAAGTTTGGGTGAAAATGTATTAAAAATTCTCTCTGATGGAAAAAGCATTCTGTAAGTTTTTGACTTTCCAGTTTGTACAGAAAACAAGGCAGCACTCCCTGTGCTCAAAGACAAATGTCATTTTTCCAAGATCTTTTATCTCCTGCAAAAGGCTTTTTGAGAAGGAATGTGTGAGGAAGCGGCAATGATAGACAGGTAACTATTAAAGATGACAGAAGCAGGATGTGCTGCTAGGAAGTGTTTCAAAGAACCCAACCAGCAAAACTGAGTCTCACTGCTTTCAGCAAGATTTGCAAGTGTGTAGTAAGATCAAGCATATACTCAAATAGTAGTAGGTTGAATAGGATGCACTTATGCACATATTCAAGCTCTTTGATGAAGTTTCTTATTAATGGGTTTCATTTTATACAACTGAAAGTGCCTGGGTGAGTTGCTGTGATGTTAATAGAGAGTGTCTTTGCTGACCAAGCTCTGACAGTGGGTGGAAAAAGTTGTGGAATGGTGTTAAAGAGCATTCCAGAGCAAAATTAGCTCTGCTTCACATTATATATATTTCAAAACATGGGCAAACAGTTAATAACAAGATGAGACATCAAGGCATGCATCAAGGATAACGAGTTAATCATTAAATTATTCCTGTCTGTTTACATTGTCAGACAAAGTAGCAGTCAAAACATTCAGAACGTTGCCTCAGCGCTAGAAAATCCACAGGGAAAATACCTTTTTGGCACTTAAAATAACAATTTTCGAGCTACTGAGTCATCAAAATTAGTTCTGCACTGTTAAACTTTAAAGGAATTCTGCAGATAAAGGAATCCATGAAGTGACTCTGAGTCAATTATGCGATGAAAACGATTTATGCTGGAAAACAAAAATCCCCCCTCACTGTTACTTTTGGTGTTTTCTCATCTTCACCAACATCAAGCACTGTTGTTACTGTGTTCGACTAAAGGTATTTAACAGACTAACACGGTGAGTGTGATCTGCTTAACAACCACACTGATTTATGCAGATTAGGGGAGCTGGCTCCCCATCTCCAGTACAATTCCACTCTGGAGAGGACAATGTTTTTCCTTCCCTCACTGGGATCAGTGATGTCTCATTCCATGCCACAGGCTCCTCAGAAATGCTCGGAAATGACGGGGAAGGGGTTGGCTTCCTTAAGGTTCACCTGCTCATCTCAAAGAATGACATGGCTGACAAGGCACCAACCTTTCAGCTCTCTGTGGTTTAACAGCTCTGCTTCAGGATTCCCAAAGATATTTAAGGGCACTGCAGAATTGCTCTGGACAGCTGCAGTTCCTCCCAATGTGACTGTTATGGAGTTATGGAAAATGGGAGGATGCCTATGAAAAGGAAGATACAGATCTAGAGTAATTTTCTGTGTTTATTTACAGAATGTCTGTACATAACTCCTACAGAGTTACTCCCACTTTAGGTGAGCATACTGTCCTCAGCCTGAAGATCTAAAATGTTTGGAGAAAACTACCAATTATTTTGATGCCAACTCTCCTCAGTCATTTCTTCAGTCAGACGTTCTTTTAATGAGTCCTTACGATACCCTCGCTTGCTGCTTCACTCTGAGGATGTGTAGCGGGCACTGCTGTCTCTGTCTTGATCTGGTTCCCGGTCACTGCTGGCTGCAAGCCGTGAACTGATCTCCAGCCCTCTCCTTGTCCCACCATCCTGGAGAGCCAAGCGCTACGCTGCCACACCACGGGCTGCAAACACACCCAAGCACAACCTCCTTTCTTGGGAAACCACTTGGGACAGCGCTATAAATCTCGGCGACACAGATCCCCAGCCGTTCGAGTTCCTGTAGGTGGGATCATTTGGAGCAACGGCTGCTCGGTTACAGCTGAGCTCCCCGTCCCCTTGGCAGCCCCATGGGTGGTCAGCACGGAGCCGGCAGCACAAGCGCGTCCCGGCGTTCCTGAGCTCCCACGGCTCTTCCCCGGAGGCTTCTCCCCGCCCGGATGCCTGGATCTGTGCCCCGGGGCCGTGCTGCTGCTCGCAGGGTGGTGGCTGCCCTGGCCCCGCTGCAGAACGGGGAGGAGATAACCGGGCCCGGCAGCCCCAGGCGGCCGCGCAGGTACGGAGCCCTCAGCCCGCACTTCTTCAAGCAGCTTTGTGATTATCAGCAATTACCTATCTGGGTTGGGTATTTCCACTCCTGCCCCTCTCTTGTTTGGTCACAAGACGGTTAATTAGAGAGATCAAGAGGATTTCATTATATCGTCATTGCTGCCTTTCACGGGGGAAGAATTGCAGAAATGCAACAAGCCCAACTTCCTCGCAGTCAAAGATTAATTTGAAAGCTGTCCAGTGAACGTATATTTTTTCTGCTATAATACACTTGCAGCTACTGGGATAGTGGAGGCTGTAAAATATCTAACATAACAAATGAAGTGAAAACTCATTCAATGTTTTAAAAAATATTCTCAGGAAGATACAGTCCTTGTTGATCCTACCTTTTCTAGCAAATTTTTCATTATTACTATTTCCTCATCAACAACATTTTCTGCATTGATTGGTATGCTCGATTCTTGGGTATTTCCACACACTAGTGGTGTTTGTTGTTTTATTTGAGAAAAGTGAGATTTTTGCATTGGGATGAAGAGTGATCTTTAGTTCTCTCAAAGTCATGCGGGTCAATATATTCCCAGTGGTAAACCATTCGATCGTTACTTTGGACAACAAACATAATGTGTGAAAGAATGAATGGAAAACAACTAAAATTCTACGAATGTTTAGCAAAGCTTGAAAATATTTTATAAGCACATTTTTGCTTCATAGAAAGAAAAAACAAGCACTCAAAGCTACCAGTTTTTAGACCTATTTTCTACTAAAGGTTAGTTTCAGCAGCTCTAAAACTGTCACAGAACAGGACTTTAAACAAGATGGGGAAGATAATTCCTGACCTTTGAATATCACGAACATTTACTCAAGTAAAGAATGATTCATGATGACCGCATGAATCCATGGAGGGGATTTGGTTTGCAGCAACTTCCACCGTGAGCATTTCGGTGAGTCCCACTGGTGAGCAAATTCCCATGACATTGTGCCACAGCTCACAACATTCCACAGACCACAGGGCCTGCCGTGGCCCTGGGGAAGAGCTCTGGGATATGGACTACATTTTGGTTTGAAATATTATTAATCCCTGGAGTCCAGGAGCTGACTGCCATGGCAGCACATTGCTGAGGTCCAGACAGGAGGGTAAAGAATGGCATTTCATGCCACTAATACACTGCTGCAGCCCTTTAACATTAACAGAACAGGGTAAGCAGAGTAACTGAGTGAGCTTTGCAATCCAGAAACAACAAGAGGCCCTAGAAATTTCAGTTTGATTTGATATTCACCTCTTACTGAAATCTCTAATAAGGGAGTGGGGAGCAACTTCACGGCCACAAGAAGCACAGAGGAATGGGAGGCAGAAGCCAGATATGGTACCAAACATGCAAACCAGCAATTCCTGGTCCACTTTCTTTTTTTGACCAATATATTCCTGTTTTTCTTTCTTCAGTGCAGCATCCCTGCCACCCTTTCTGTGAAGCTGCAGCTGACAGGGCACTATTTTAGCAGAAATAAAGTGAATGGTGCCACTACTGTACTGCCACCAGTCGCAGATCCTGCAGAATATCCACAGATTCGCCTCTGCTGAGCCTAACTGCTGCTCATACAGCAATTAACACTCATACGTTTAAAACAAACATACCTCTAAGTAATCTCGTGCATAACCCTAATTTCACATTTGTTTTGATGGTGTTTTGAGAGCTTAAGCCTCATTTTTGTTCTCATCTGCTAGCACAGAAGAATCATATCATGTTTTCTACTGGCACATGTTTGTTACTGGTTTTGTGCAGCTTCATGGCAGTCAAGGCAGGAAAACCCCATGCCAAGTGGACCTGGGATCTGACTGGGTCTCATGGGGAGATGACAGGGCTATTCCCGGTTATCCATCTCTGAGACAGAAATTATTTGCTCTGTGCAGTGCCTTCAGGGACACCTTGTTTTATCTCCATCTTTTGCACTGTTATGGGTAACTGATCACAACTTCAATGTTTTGCTTCATAAGAGCACGTATCCTCTCGAGAGATGCTGTAAGATAGAGGTGGATTCCTAGGCTGGTACAAACAAGCAGATGTTCCTTTTGAACACGCACAGGGAAACCAACTGCTCTCGTAATCCTACAGGACCTCCAAGAGAGATTGAAGTGTTCATCTCTTTAGCCCCTGAAGCAGCGAGCACTGCTCACCACTGACTTCTCCAAATAGTCATGGGTGATCAAATCCCAGCCTCCTGCAGTGAACGGACCTGTTGCCTTTTTCATTCACTTGATTTCATGTTCCAAGGCACACAGGAAGCGATCGCACCTTCAGTGGGAATGAAATCACTGTTTTGCAGCTCCTTGCTGTTGATGAGATATGACCTGACAAGGCTGATCTCCGATTTCCAGCTCTGCTGAGAGCCTCGCCGGCCCACCCTGGGGACAGGGACAGGGACAGTGCCCTGCTCTCCTCCCTCCACACCCTGCTCCACACGACCCATGTACAGTGTCATGGGAATTACATGTTAGGAGTGGAAACACCACTCAAGCTGCCTCCCCGCAGAGGTTATTTACTTGCTTCAAATGTCAGCTGGGCTATTTTTCTCCCCCTCTGTCCCTCCCTCTCTCCTTCCCCTCCTCCTCCTCCGAGATCCTCACCTAGCAAAGATGATGAAATGCCAAGAAGAAATGTCACTCCAGCAAGTAAGTTTGCTTTGGGGCATAAGTTGCACTTTGATAATGGTATTTGTTCTGTGGGTGGTCAAATTCCCCTCCGCCTCCCCTTTTTGGTCCTAACCATTATCTCACGCAAAGATAAGGCTCATTAGTAGCTCCTCTGAGCTGTGGACACTGCAGAGAAGAAGCACGTTCATCAGTGATAGTGCTCATTAGTGATTGCTGCTTTCATGCATCTTCTAGATTTATTTTGCAGCTTTCTCTAGGTGGGAAGTCCTCAAAAAACTTTTAAAACCGGGCTCATTTTGAGAACACATATATGTGAAACCCATGCACACACATAAGTGTACATGAGTTGTTTATGGGTACAATTAAATCTAACTTTAGTTTGTGCTTGGGCTCACAGTTCTACTAAAAATAATAGATTTCTAAACCTGAAAACTAACCCAAATTCATTTATACAATTTATCCCAAGCTTGGTCTGAGATTCAGGACTATCTCTCTTTTGCAGCCTAAGTGACACCATTGTTCTGCTGTTCTGGCAGCAGAAATAGATATTCCTGTTCCTGTTGGTTAGAAGGAGGCTTCCTAATTCTATAACTTATGAAGATAACATCAAGAAAACATAAAAATGTCTGGCATGATTTCTCTTAAAACTAATTCACACCTTAAAGCTTAACTCCTAAAACATGTAGTTGCTTTTTATTGGCATAACATATTTCAGGAGGAAGAAAAAAATAGAGATCCTGGAACGTGTCCTGCATCTACTCCAAGAGGACAGCACAGCTTTTCATGCACCAGCAGTGTCAAACGCCTGTAACTTTCTAGGTAGAGACAGTATGAGCAAGAAGATGAGTGAGAAGAGATAATATAAGGATATAAAATAAGGAGCAGTGCTGGGAAAGTAGGTTGGAACTATTTCCTTTTTTTTTTTTTTTAAATAGCGTGAACAATGAGCTTACAACCTGAAATGAATACTTTTCTATGGAACAGAAATCTAGGTAGTGCCATTCTTCACTCTACGATTACATTGCTACCATGAATACAGTGAAAAGAATAATAAACCCCTGCATTTATCTATAAGAAAATAATAAACACAATAGATACAAAGGGTAATATTATAGAAATATAATAGCTACAAATGGTGAGTAAGCAAAAGTTTTTGAATGCATAAAACCTTTGAATTGTCAGGGCATAGAATGTAGATTTGACTGCTTTGGGGATGGGTTTTCATGTGCCTGTTGCACACTTACCTCCCCCAAAATGGTTTTTCCTGGCTGCTGTCAGAGTCAGCTCCTGATCAACTGCATCCCTAGCTGTGCCACACAATCCCAGATCCCCATGGGCACTGCTAAGAAATGAACGAAATCTCAAACTGCTGTCAGGTTTCCTCCCTCAAACTGTACTAATAAGCTCATCAATGATAATGAGCAAAAGAATAAAAATGGAAAAGTATTCAAATCTGAAAAATATCCAAATTTTTGCTTTTGTTGTCATGGGCTTTGCCACTAAGTTAAAGGACTCACTAACAGTGAGGTGAAATTTTATTCTCAGATTAATTTAATTTACTCTGCAAAATGTAGTGGGTTGCAAGGGCAGACATGAGGACTGAATTTGGCTTTTGAGAGGATTCAAATACTAACCAGACCCTGGAAACTGCTGTTATCTCAGCATCAATTTCCAACCTGATTAGGGAGAAAAGTTTCATTTGGTGTCTGTGCTGATTCCCAACCTATGAGGTCATGCAGCAATTGCACCCAAACTCCATCCCCTTATCCTCTTAGCCTTTCACACAAGGAATGGGTCTTTGGGACTGGGAGCAGATTCAAGCTTGTATACCCATTTGTTCTTCCAAAAGCAAGATATGTCGTGGTAAACCTTCCATGCTTTAGCAAAGCCTCTGAGGATCAGTATATGACT
Organism: Tichodroma muraria; assembly: GCA_013390105.1. NCBI lineage: Eukaryota > Metazoa > Chordata > Aves > Passeriformes > Sittidae > Tichodroma > Tichodroma muraria. The sequence goes on from WAAG01073832.1 coordinate 129,682, forward strand.
AGTGCATATATGCCTTCACATATGCAAACGCAGCCTTGTTTATGATAGGCTTATCTAGCCAGGTTTTACACAGTGATGTTGAAAATAAGGGAATCAAGTGAAAAATGACAGCTGGCAAAACTTTCATCTAGCCCTTTGCCTCTTTGCATGTAAAAAGCTTTTTTTGGTTTACGGTCATGGAAAAGGGTATGAGTAGAGTGAGCATATGAAAGTCTGCTTGAGTTGCTGCCATCACTGGGAACAAACTTATCCTTTTCCCCAAAAGCGCAACAGTTCTCTCCCCTTCCTTCTTGTTTTAACAACCAGTAGTAATACTGCCCTATTTAATGCGTAATCCATTCTCTAAAAAGGGAATCTGAGATAATCAGCAATAAAGGTGGCTTATTCTTGCTCTCTGAAAAATATCAGCTTCTCCACATGCCCACATGCAGAAACCTTTTGGAGCAAGCTCATAGGAGAGACACGGTGCAAGTGCTTCCTAAACAATGGGGCTCCTCCTTCCCTGATATCCAAATGAGATGAGTTTCTAAATACCCTGGGATGCTCTGTGGAGCCAAACATCCTGGGCCTTGTCCTCAGGTGTGAAGAAAACAGAGACTGAGAAATTCATAGCTGATTCATGCCATGCATGAATTTATATATATATATATTTATAATAGATATATAAAACCCTTTTCCATAGAGGATCAAAAAGGAGATAGGAGAGCACAATCCATCCAGAGTTGTCACTGCAATCCAAGCTGCAGATCCTGACGCATATTCCTGTCCTGTTGAAGTGCTCTAGTGCAAATGCTACAGATTTGGCAGTGGAAAGGTGCTGTGGGGCAAGCTCACATGGAAAAAAAAAGATAAAATGAGAGAAGAAGAAGATAATGATGCTAAACACGAGTGCATGCAATTATAAGTCCATGGTGTCTATGTCTTTCAAACACAAGCAGATATGGTTACCTCCATTATACCCCACGGTTAAAGGGAGCATTTGTGTCATAGCAACTCTTGAAAAAATGAATGAGTTACTCGAGATTTTTTTCAAGCTACTGAGGGGATTTGTTTGCCACAGTGATCATTCAATTGGCCAGGATGTGAGGGACCTGGGCTGCCTTCCTGTGTTCCCAAAAGCCCTGCTTTGGCCAGGGAGACCAGCTGTGGCTGTGGCACACCAGTCAGTCTGCTGGGCTTCAGGCTGGGTGACCAAGGGGGTTCACAGCGTGTGTATACAAAGCACAGCTTTCCCTGGGTAGCTGTGTTCAGGCAAGGAGGACTTTGCCATTATAGCACACACAGTAAAGCATTTCTACCCTAGACATGACCTCGGTCATCGCTATTATTTTTACTACCTAGATTTGCAGTGGAGTGGCAAAAGGGGGTGGGAGAAGAGTGGTAATCCCAGTTCAGCAGAACACTGGAGTTCCTCCAGTCCCTCCACACATGATTCCCCATAAGCCACTCAGATCCCCTTCAGGAAATCACGTTTGTGCTGTTTTACCACCCAGAAGCTGAAGTAAGCTCTCAGTGGTTTAGATGCTGTAAAGCGCTGCCCAGGGAAACTTCTAGTCTAAGCTGGAAGGCCACAGATACCCTTTTATCCTTTGCAGCTATTGCATAGGTTGAGATTTTTGAAAGAAAAGGCTGCAGTCACATGGTCAGATGCAAGGACAGAAAATTTTTCTCCAAGTTCCCGCTGTCACACACTTTCACATTGCCCATTCCACCTCATTTTAGGCAAGATGACTCTGCTGGAGTCCACCTGGTGTGCAGGTACTATGAGCTCCTCAGGAGCACCCCTCATATTGCACCCCTTTGGAGAACTGCTTGTGGGACAGTCCAGTCCCCTAGTAACAAATATCCAGACATGAAGAGATCTATGGAAGCCCCTGAAGTGTTGTGCCTGTGTCACAGCTGATGATCTGTTAGCTCTGAGTTAGAAACGACACCTCAGGGTGACACGCAACCCTTTTCAAGGAATCAGTTAAAAGTGTAGCTGTGTCCTGGAAGGCAAAGAAGAGGAGGAAGGAAAAGGAAACTTTGGTCTCCTAACAGTGAAATGTGGTTGCAGTGCAAGAAAGGAGCTCACGGGCCGTATTTTTGCACAGCATTTTACAGGCTTTGGGGCCAGTTACAAGCTCACCAGTTCATGAACTCCCTCTTGGCCAGGGCCCAGAGCTGACACCAGCTGGGCACTTTTCAGCCTTTATAAAGTAAATTACACTCCAGGAGGCTGTCACTCTCTGCACAAATGAGGAAAACCCAAGGTGAAGCCATACCACAAAATAACGTGCCAGCACAGAGACAGTCACTGAGGTAACCCTGCAGAGCTGCTGCTGCTGCGGCACCTCCAGCCACCAGGAGGAGGTGGCACACACTGATGGGACACTCTGGAAGTGCTGGGGCTAGGCCTGCTTAAGGTGCTGCTCTTCCATTAGCAAGCAGTGCTTACTTTTCACACCTCGGCTTGAGGAGAACCTCTGGTCCCCAGTGTAAAGCAATTTGAGATGAAAGCTGTTAGTCATGTAGCAGGTATGGTTATGAGTCAGCAGTTTCAGAAGTTTCCCAAGGTTTTTGTTTTTACTTTAATATCAATAGAACAGCATGAAATCCAGGTCCTACCCTCAGCTGTTCCCAGCAAGAGGAATAACACATATTTCCAAGGAGCTGCTAGGTGACAATTTCACCTGGATGTGCAAGATCAGCTTTCACCAGCTCCTGTCTTGAAAGGAAGAGTGCTCTTATGGAGAGAGCAGAGGTCAATACTCAGGATATCTGGTCTCAGCCCCATGACAAGAAGGTATGTGACCTTCAGTACGAGTCTCAGCATCCCAGGACTCAGCTCCTCCCTCTCAACTGAGAACTAAAACATGCTTTTACCATTTGACTCTAATACCCTATGAAAATGCTGTTGCACCCTATTACTCTATAACTCTTAGGGGGAGGTGAAAATTGTGCTCTTGATTGCTGTTTTATGGAACGGGATATTCATTTACTCCTGAGTGGCCAATGCAAAAGGGAAAGTGAGTTCAGTGCAATAAATGTGGTGAGGGACTGAATTTGAGCAGTGCTCTTTCTGTGCTTTGTGGGCTGCCTGACCTTCAGCTGAAACCACGACATTTTTCATAGTCCAACCAATACTTTAGGAAAAAAAAAAAAGCAAGCAGGAGAAGGTACCGGTTAGATTTGCCAGGTATGAGACAATATAAAAGCAATGAAATTTTGAGAACAGAGGAGAGCTTGCTGCCATCTCTGCTGGTAGCAGGCATAATGCCTTGCATTTAGCAGGCACTGTAAGAGCTGTCAGGGCTAGGCAGCCACTGTAACTTATCCTCGGTGCTGCAGTGCTGCCACGCAGCCCCACATAGGCCACTTTTGCTCATTTAGGGCTCTTTCATGTAGACATACTGAAGAGTCTTTCTTTCAGCACAAAAGAAAGATGATGTGTCTGTGATGCTTAACGCTCAGGAGAACCCAGCGAGACAGAGAAGTGGGAATGGGCTGACAAATCTGCAGGGCTTTGCCGAGTCCTGCAGAGGGACCGGCTGCAGAGCTGAGCTGGACACCTCCTGTCTCCTGAGACTTCACTTCTGTACTCTCAGACTTTGCTACCAAAACAGCTTTGTTCTGCTATCTAACCAGAGAGGAGGTCCCATTACACAGCTCATTACACATCAGAAGAGCCCCAGGCTTAGCCTCAACACTAGAAAGGACAATCCCATAAAATGGTTTTGTCCAGAAATGGACTTTCAGCCAAACCTGGCATATTTTTTTCCTAGAAAATGGGTCAGCAGCCAGATAGAAAATTTGCCAATGGGAACAGTGATTTAGTATCATCAGCAGAGGTGAAGACTACAGGGAAACTCAGAACAAGCAGGTGAATTGGAAGAAAAAATTCACTGATGACAAGTGTAGGTAAATGTCTCCTACAAAACACAATGGAAAATTTGCATTTGGCACATATATTTCTTGTGGCCAGGGAGAAGTTAGCTTAAAGTACGGAAAGAAAATTCTCCATACCTGGTACAGTGAACCAAATAAATAAAGTATTAAGGAGGAGAAGGATGTGACAGAAAATCAGACAACATATTCTAGTAATGGGGTCTCTTTAACATGAGTTAATGGCTGCCTTCAACTGGGTCATTGGTCTGTAGCAAATAACAGCTCTGCACAAAGCCAGCGGGTGTCAGATGTCTCTCTTTTTGTGTGTGAAAGGAGAAAGTCATTTATGTAAGGAGGTAGCTGGAAACAATAGAAGCCACCATCCCTGCCAAGGTCTGATCCCGAGACAAATCTTTGGGCAGAGGTGGGATAACCCAGCTGCTACTGAACGGATGTGAGCACAGCTTGGTGAGGTCTAGGAGGGGGTGTGTGGCAGTGAAAGGAGCAAATGGTGGGCAGAGCAGCAGAGATCCCTGAGGCTCAGAAAGGACTGGCAGGACAGACTCCTGCCAGCAACAGGACTTTCCACTGTTTGCTCCTGTTGTGTTTGGGGCTCAGCAGTCATGAGCATTCTTTGCAAATAAACAGGTTGTGTCAGGGTGCATACCTGGTTTGTGTCATCCATTGCTCCTCCTAAAGGAAAACGTCCTACAAGGCCTTAAATATTGATTTACCTCTCAGACCAAAGGGGAAGCTGTTCACTGTATTTGCCAACACACCCTTATCACTGAGGAACAGCAGTAATGGGTTCAGAAGAGGGTGTGGAGAAGAAATGAAATGACAAACAGCAGAGAAGTTTCGGCAGAGAGTTTGAAAAGCGTAGGTGTGTTTCATCTGCAAGCAGGATGAGTAAGTGGGGATGCAACAGGAGCATTCCCCTAAAGAGTGGAAGGGGAAGGGGAGCGTCTCACGCGCAATTCGCATCCCTTAACACAAGGCAAAAACCCCCTCAGTGAAACTGAGAGAAATGGAAAAAAAGAAAATTAAAAAAAAAAAAGCAATGTCTCCATATACAGCTACCTGGAAGATACATTGCTATAGAAAGCCACCGTCACCAAATACCTCGAGACCATCAAAACAGGACTCAAGAACTATAAGAATAAAGGCATGCAGATGACCAGCTTGTTTCTAAGCAGACAGAAGTCCCTATATTTCCAGACATAAACAAAACAGGCTGACAGAAATAATACATAATTATCTGTAACTTTTTTTCATACTGTCCTGAAAACACCTGGAACTGATCCATAGGTTAAAGAAGACACTGGGTAGAAGTACTGGACATTATAGATGATGATGAGGAAAGTATCTAGAATAAAATTTTGTACATGCAAACTAGGCTGTGACTTGCATTAGCATAGAATGTCTCTGAACACAGGGAACTTAAGGTAGAGACACAGCATTTCACAGGTATCTGAGCAAATACAGCCAGTCCTCTTGCACTTATCGAAGAATAAGCATCAACTTGGGGCTGATCCCGAAGAATTCCTGACTTCCTATGGTGTTTTCATTAGTTCCAAATACAAATAGGATGGATCCCTGAGAGTGATACTTCTTATCATGAGTGAAAGTGGCAGAACCAGATTCAACACACAGAGAAGAAAATTACTGAGCCATGTTTAACTGCTCAGGACACCTCTTACAGATCGGGGTGTCTTTGATTTATTCTCCCACACCCACAAGTGGCCTTCTCCCATGCCAGGCCCCTGGAATTGGAGAGCTGCTAACTGCACCTGAAAAACAGCAATTCCTGTAAAGGAAGAAACTAAACACACCTTGCTTTCATGTGCAAGGGAAGCATTAACGGGAAATCAACCAAGTCAATACTTTAAAAAACTTGCTGTTGCCGTGATGAAGAGAAATACATCTGAGCACACATCTGTATGTGTAGGAATGGAGCTGCCCAGACCACGGGAGGGCTGTGCTGCACTAGCTGTTCCAGCCAAGAGGCCTTTTGGGTGCCCTCTCCTTGTCCAGACAGCACAAGAAACGGAGAGATCTTGGCACCATCACATGCAGCTGTGTAAGAGCTGTGTAAGAGCTTTGCAGTGATAGACCCATGACAGCAGGACAGCATCCTTCCTTGTCCTTCTAATCCAAGCAGCAGAGTCCACTACAAGGAGCACTGATGGGAAGGGCAGGCTGCCTTTGGGTCACTTCAGCATGGGACAAAGCGTGCTCACCCTCACTACAACCCTCTTGCCCAGCTACCTCAGACAGAGCCAGTCACTCCCCACAACACCAAAACACACACGAGGATGAAGCCTTGGGCCTGGAGGGTGGTGTCTCCCTCAGTGCAATGGGCTGGGAGAGGGTCTGCCCCTGGCAGGAGTGACTCCCCACCAAGACTTGCTCTAAGGTAGGGCTGGCCCACAGAGCAAACTGCCAGCAAAGCCTCGTCCAGCAGGGAACTAATTTAGTCTCTTGTACAGTTGATGAATGAAGAATTTCCTCTTGGGACTAAATTACAGGCCTTGTCATGGCTGCTCTTTCGTGATCTGTTATTTAGATGTAATTTTCCAACAGGGCTGGAACACATAGCCATGAGCTAGAATAGTATTTGCTGTGAACAGCTGCCACACACCGTCCTTCACTTCCCACACCCTTTCCACCCTCCCCGGTACCCCCCTCCTTCCCTCCCTCCCGACACACATGCAAGACCCACTAGGCACTACTCACACTGCATCTGTTAGATCCTCACTGAGGTCCTTAATTAAACCACAAGAATGGCATTTGCCCACCTTCCCTGCGCCCCTGTTGTACAAAGAGTCATGTCTTGTTTGAACACGCTTAAAAACAGACAAGAAGGCTTTTTTCAGGCTCTGATGATTACAACCCTGTGTCAATCTTTTCCTCCTTTGGCTTGAAGATAGACTTGTGATCCTCCTTTGGCTTTTTGAACTGCTGGAAGCTGTGTAAACACTCAGCGTGTCAGTAAAGCTCTGCTGACCTAATGGCTGCTAAGTGCAAAGCGATTCCCTTCAAACTCCCAGATCTCACCTGCTTTGAGGTCATTAATGATGAGGTCTGAAAGCGAAGGCAGGAACATTCTAGTTGGCCATTACCTAATGAAAAAATGGCTGGGTAGGACTATTTAAGGGAATTCTCTAACAGCCCAGTAATTGTTCTGGGTTTTAACCCCAGGATGCTCTCTCCAGTTAAGAGGATGACTATTTCAATGCGGGGCAGTAAATCTGAATGCTGAGGGACCATGTTAAAATAAACCCTTCTGGGAGTCCCTCTGCTAGATGTGCAGCATAAATTCACAGAGCATGGAAGGAATCCAAGACTCAGGACTCTGTTTCATCCACTTGCACACCCTCATGTCTTTCCTCTATGTGCTCAGAAGCAGCAAGCTGTCCAGCCTGTGGACCTGGAAGTCCTGTAGTGAGGACCAGGGATCCATTTTGTGTAAGCAATGATGACCGAATAGCCTGAAATAATTTTCCAATGTAATGCTGGTGTGCAGCCTAAACAAATCAAGGAGCTGCTGGCAGCAAATTATATCGTTTTAGAACAGGGTAAAGGACCTCGGAGGAGAAAAGGGTGAGGGATGAATTTGAACTCATTAACATGCAGGGGTAGACCGAGTATCTTATTTTACAGCCTTCCTGATGATCCCTGGCACTTTGACACTACCCAAACGTTAAGTCCCACGCGATCACCCTGGCACCTGCAGGCCGCCTGTGTGGGGGCCCACACGTCCGCCTGGGCTCACGTTCCCGGGCCTGCACGCTGGGCAAGGAGCCCTGAGCACAAGCGCAGGGAGCTCCCGCGCAGGCCCCGCGGCGGCCCTCGAGGCTTGCGGGTGCCGCGCGGTTCTGCCCGGCGGGACGGGAGATGGGCTTCCGCGCGGTTCTGCCCGGCGGGAGATGGGCTTCCGCGCGGTTCTGCCCGGCGGGAGATGGGCTTCCGCGCGGTTCTGCCCGGCGGGAGATGGGCTTCCGCGCGGTTCTGCCCGGCGGGAGATGGGCTTCCGCGCGGTTCTGCCCGGCGGGAGATGGGCTTCCACGGGGCCCGCCCCGGGCGGCGCGGCGGCCTCGGGGCGCGGCGCACGGCCCATAGACACAGCGCCGCCTACTGACCGCGCGGGCCCGGGAGCGGGACGCGCGGCGCGCCAGCGCACCCCGCAGCCGCTGCTCCGGGAGCGGAATCGGCCTCTGCTGCGGTACGCCCGCTCCCGAGCCACAGCGACACGACAGCGGTGCTGTGGCAACCTCCCTGCTGCAGAGCGCCGGAACCCTGCTGCAAACCTACCGCTTTCCCTGCGCGTAAATCTCCTGCCGGCAGATTGGTATTTTCTTAGATTTGTTTGTGATTCGAAAGGAACCTCCGCAGTCCATGTGTTTGGCCTCGTAGAACATTTACCAGACCGAGGTGCAGAGTAAGGTCCTGTTTTCCTAAGTAACTGGACAAACCAAAAGGACAGACCTGGCTCCCAAAGGCCATCACTCTGTGCCAACTGCAGCTGGCTCGTGGGCAGGACCCTGTGTTAGCAATTTTTATGGACACACAGATGGGTTTGCTCCATTCTTCTCGATGCATTAAATAACGAATGACTTCATCTAAGCTACAGTTTAGACTCCTGTGTCATGCCCAATGACAGTGACTCGGCTTGCAGGATGTTTTTTGTTTGGTACAGCAGGATGGCAGAGGATTTAGTTCTGGGCCAGCTGTCCCAGCTACATCCATTTGTGTCCACCATGTGTTCCCACTGCCACAGCTTTGGATGCTCAGTTAAGTGATACATAAGCCTTCAGCAGTGGAAAGTCTGCACAAAAAGAGACTTTTTATTTCAAAAACATTCCAAGAGCATGAAATTCATTTGAAAGATTTCTCCCAGCATCCACAGTTCCCCATGAGACAGCTCTGCCTTCTCTACAAACCCCAAAATATTCTCCATGAGTGAAGACCCAGGCAGAAAGTCTGCATTTCTACCTCACAAGGTGCCATGGTTTGTGTTTTGTGCATATTCTGTCCTATTTAAAACCAACAGAAACTCACAGGGAAGGCTCAGAGAACAACTTGGCAGGTTTGTGTTGAGCCCTGGCACTTACAAAGCCCCAGTCATGCAGCTAGACTTCTTGTTTGGGAACAACACCTGCCTTTGCACAGCCTCCTCCCCATGAAATTTGTATTTCCAGAATTTCCTTGTTCCCAGGTCTTCGGGAGCACACCTGTTCACTGTGAGGGATGTCTGGTTGCACTCCTTGAAGTGAAATGCTCCGAGAAGCGGACGATGTTGGGTTTTGTAAATGTTGGCTCCTGTTGCGATCTTTGCACACAGGTGCCAAAACAGATGGTGCAGGGCTGCTCACCGCGGGCAGGGGAATGAGCAGCTACAGACACTGACAATCCCATCCCTGCCTGCTGAGGAAAAGAGGAGCCTTTCCATTTCTCACGCAGTTTCTTTACCACCACCTCTCTCTCTCATCTTGCTTTCTCACAGCTCCTCTCCAGTATGAAGTCACCGTGAGGAGATGAAGAATAAGCATTTTGGAAGAATAAGCATTTTGGAAGAATCAGCCAGTCCTAGTGGATTGCCATTGCTTCTCCATTTCACGCTTGTGGCCTGAAGTTTCCAGTATCAGCTTGTGGTGATCACAGCCAGGAGAGTCCATGTGCTCCCCGTATCTTAAGATCAAAAAAAAAAAAAAAAGCAACATGAATTGTGAAATGGGTTGGAAGAGTCTCAAAGACCATCTGGATCCAACTCCCCTGCCATGGGCAAGAACACCTTCCACTATCCCAGGGTGCTCCAATCCCCGCCCAACCTGGCCTTGGACACTTCCAGGGATGGGACAGCCACAGCTTCTCCAGGCAACCAGTGCCAGGCCTCACAACGCTCACAGGGACAAGATTTTCTTCTTAATCTAAACTTGCCCTCTGTGGGTTTAAAGCCATTGGCCCTTGTAAAAAGTCCCTCTCCAGCTCTTTTGCAGCCCCTTTAGGCGCTGGAAAGCTGACCACTCATTACAATGCCAGAAGCAATGCCAGGACTGAAATGTCCAGCAGGTAAAATCCCTAAGCCAATTGATATATCATTAAAGATCACTTGGTCACTAATGCAGGGGAATAAACCCCTGAGATCGTTTCAAATCCTCCTGGCAGAAAACAGCTTGGTATCTTCTCCCCCCCAAAAAAATGTGTTTTTGTCAAAGGTGAGAATGTTCTCTGAATCCCTGTGGCACCTCTCCCTGCTGTCACCTCTGGATGCCTGGGAGTGGAGGAGTGACTGTCCCTCTTGGCACAGAGGCACTGAGGGTTGCCTGAGCTCAGAGAACACCAATGAAGAATTGCTTGAGCCTTTGCCTCCTCAGCCATGTCCCTACTTCTCAGGGCTCCACTATGAATTTCACAGAGTGGCTGGTGCTTCCCTACATGACCCACAGGATGATCTCCTGCTTTTCCTCAAACTCACTTTTTTTTTAGTGGGATTTGAAGGTACTTCAGCAACTTGGAAACCAAAAGTCGGTGAAAAACTTGCCCAAAGCCAGGGCTATTTTTGTGCAATTCCACCACTTTCTGGGCAGTCTCTGAGCCCGACACACGCCTGCTAACAGCCCTGGCAATCCTGCTCCAAGGGCTTGTGAGCAGCTTTGATTCTTTCCATTAATGGTCCCTTCAGAGCTACGCCCTCCAGCTACCACATCTCTTGCAGGCATTAACTCTGACATTCAGCATTTAGCACTGCTTTATTTACGCAGGGGGGCTGTTCTTGCTCTTCCCCCTCTCCCTCAGTTAATAAGTCTCTGGTGATTTTATCTCCACTTTTATCTGCTGCAAACCCCTGCGCCCTTGCTGTATTTCCCCGGCCAGCAGCGCTGCTATCAGTGCCAAATATTTCAAGTTGTCAGGGCATTACTGAACCGAAATTCCTTGAAGCCACTGACTGGTAGCCTAAAGGTGAAGCATTTAACTGTATTGCATTGGGGTTAACGACTCTGATGGCTCCTGCATTAGCTTGCTACTGGTGTCCGGGTGCTGCTGGTGGCAGTGTGGGGACATCACAGAGTCCATCCTGGAGCAGCTCCACCTTCCAGCTCCTGCCCCTCACCATGACTTGCCACCTCACTCCAGATTCCTTAGGATTTTCCTGAAAATGTGATCTGTGTTGCATTTTTTCATACTTCTCATTTTGTCCCTAGTAGGAGAAGGGGTGGGGTCAGGTCTGTTTTTAGCGTATTTTTCCTTTGGTTTTTAAAGTTTATTTAAACTGACTCACATTTAATTGTCCTAAGGTAAACAGATGAATCACCCAGGGGGGGATACACCTCCAAAGGTCAGGGTTCAAAGCAAGGTTTTTTACTTTCTTTCTTTTCCTTGGGCTTAAATAAGGAAAACTGGGTTGGTTGGAAAATAAAACTATTTTATTTGGGAGTTCAGCAGACAGTGACTCAGATTTTTTAGTTTCCTGAACTTTTTACTTTTGTATAAGTAAGACCCTTGATAAACAGGTATTGGGCCCACACCTGTCATGGAAAGAGCAGCAGGAGTTCAGCACAGTGTGGTAACAGAAGCTCTCTTGTTCTGCTGCTGGAATTAGCTGCTTGGCTACAGGGAGATTCTTGATAACTCCTAATTTGAGCCCTTCAGACCAAGTGTGCTGCAGGGCCCCCTTTTTTTTCCCTTTTGGAAAGATCATAATCGGCCAATGAGAAAACATTATTAAAAAAAAAAAACAAACCAAAAAAAACAGAAGAAGAAAAGAGCCACAAGTTAAATTTTGCTTCTCGAAAATGTAGTCCCTTGAAATCCCTCGACGACTTGCTACTTGAATTTTTCTCTCCTATTAAAACCCATTCCTGGTAAAGGGTTGCTATTTCCGACCCCGCTTGTCTGTGTGGGATGTGTCTCCTGCTCTGTGTTGATAGTGCTGGCTGCGGAGCTGCTGGCTGGTGTGGGGTGAGGTTGTCGGAAAACAGACTGTACATTTGTATTTCCCAACATTTCCACTTTGATCTGGTTTTCGGGCTCGGAGCTATCTTAGGTCATGTTAACAGCACCTGTAGCCCTGCACGAAACACCTTGCTCAGTTGAGTTTTCGTGTTGATCCCTTCCCTCCTGTCAGTAATAGAGAGAAAAAAGACACCAGAGCAGGGTTTTGGAAACACAAGGCTGTAGAAGTCACACCACAGGAAGAGTGATAGAAAAAAGAGATATTTTCTCCTTTCCTTCACCAAGCCAGACAGCTTGAGGACCATCCCATGATCTGGTCAGAGATTGCTAAGCAGAAAGGACAAATTGAGGACTTCTGAGCCCCCATCTGGCTCTAGGATCAATGACAAGACTCTTTGGCTGTGCTCGCTAGATCATGAGTCCATCATTTCCTGGTGAACAAGAGGGATACCCGCTTCCCTCTTGTTCTCCATCAAAAGAGAGGCCTCCGAAGTTCCTCTGATTCTGGGAACTGAGGTGCATCACTCTGCCAGCATGGTCAGACAGTTGGATACAGCAGGGTTTTCCCACAAGTTCCTGATTTGCAAGTGCTTTGAACTTCCCTGTCCGTAAATTATGGAGGGTAACAATACTTCCACTAGATCCCTCCGAGATATTCAACTACCATGGTCATGTTTTGATTGGATACATTTCTCCATGCAAAAATGTAAGGCAGTAGTAATTCTTTTTCATTTGCATTTCAATGCATTCAATTTTTGCATTTCTCTTGAAATATTTGAGAGTTCTGAAATCGGAAACAAAAGGGAGAAAATCCACATTTCTAAATAATCCGAAATATTAATTTAAATGGAAAGATGCTCATCAGAAATTTGCATAACCAACAATGCATTTCACTATTTTCTTTTGCTTTTTTAATGATCAGCTCTTTCCTCTGGCTTGCTAGGAATATTTAAAAATGAACTGATAGAGGAGAAACTTTGTGAAAAAGAAGCAGGAGTAACCCAAAGAGCAACTCCTGCTTCAATTTGATGACATTTGGTGAATGAGAGATTAAAAAAACTATTGGAAGAACTCATTCCTGCTTTTCATTACCATTTAGGTTGCAGCGTAACCTAATGGGTAATTTTCCACTAATTTGTAACCAAAACTTTTCCTCAATTTGACCTAAAAATGATACAGTGAACTTGAGGGCTACCTGAATCAAACAGTTAGTTTGTCAGATCTCTGAGCACGCACAAACACTGGGTGAGTCCAGGAGACTGGACCTTTGGTGTGGTCCAGTCTGACCATTCCTATGCTCTTTTGTCTCTCTTTGCTCACCCTGAATGCCTGGAGCCCTATCATCAGTCTGATCTCAGAAAAGATTACTTTTAAAATTAGTTTATAAATTCAGAGATTAGGAATCCAGTTTAGGGAAGCAAGGTTTGAAAATATGGTCCCCAAACCCCCAGAGGCTCACTTACCCATTTTCCCTGGCTTTCACAAAAGCCAGGTTTGGGCAGCCCCAGGCGCCTACAGACGGGGACAGGGTGGAAACTCTCAGCAACAGTTGCTTGGAATGCTCTGCAGAGGCAAACAGTATTTAGTATTGAATACATAAACCTCTCTCTGGCTGTTATGTGAAGCCCAGCTGCTGCTTCCCTGGAAAAAAACCCAACCATTTCCATATGTCATCCTCATGCCCTTTTGGGTTGCTCAAAGCAACCCCCAAAGCCATCATGTCTCGCACCTGAAAGGAATCTCTTGGTTCCATACCCACTGAACATCCCCACAAAATCTGTTCCTGTTTATTTTGCACTTGTTTTCTGTCTCAAACCATCTTAACCAGAACCATGGGAGGCCCTGCCTTTTCTCACACAGAAAGCCTCGGTCTTCACAGGAATACCTTCTCCTTGTCACGCTGCCATTCCCAGCCTCCAGAGGAAGCGCAAGCCTACGGCCAAGTTCTCTCAACATTTTGGAAATCAAAGGGAACACTCAGCAACGTGGGGTCTGTTTGTATTTACCCAGAAGCTCCCGCAGCCTCTGTGGGCTTTTCCCTCTTATTCTCACTCTTTTCTTTCCAGCGGTGGCTGTACTTGGGAGCACTGAGCCGCTCTGTATATTTCTTTAGTTCTGTCTCTATTAGCAGCTTCCGTGCGCCCTTCCAGCCCTGAACGCAGGGCCCTGGCAGCGAGGAGATCAAACAAACACAGCTGCTCCCGTGTCCCTCCCGCTCGCCGCTCCCCGAGCCCGTGGCGGCCGCAGCGCAGGTGGAAGCGGGTGGCTTTGAGGTCGAGGTGTAAATACCCATAATTAGCCATGAATTACATTTAATACCCGTGACAGGGTCTGGTGGGAAACAGGTGGGGCAGACAGCTCAAAGATGCACGCCGGAAAACGTTCTCTTTACTCAACTTGATCTCAAGCCCGTGGAAGCATGTAGAAAGAATCGCCCAGGGTTGTGATGGGCTTTGGACCAGGGTGCTGTGCAAAACCAATGGGAAAAGCTGCATATACAGGGTGGATTGGCAATTTTAGTAGTCTCCCCCTTGGCAGGGGGAGTTAAAGGAGAAACCGTGGAGGAAATCAAAAAAGAAAGAAGAAAAAGAACAGCAAGTCAAAACACAACTGGAGGGTGGGGGGAAAAGCAGAGGAATGGTAATTTATACCTTCATTTCAAAGATACTCATGTCTCTATTCTGACACACCTTGCAGAGAGCAACAAAACAGCATGGACTGGCAGAAATAAATGTTATGGTGCTCACATTCTGAGTTCTTATTTTTCTGGAGCGTTATTTCAGATATTTCTTTCAATCTGACCTTTGAGCTGCTTGGAAGATTTACTGGGTGCCTCAAATGCAGTCATTTTTGCAAACCTGATGTGTAGCATTAGCTATAGGAGAGTGTTCCAGTGATGTGCAAATAGGTCAAGGCCAAAAGTGAACCAATAAGGTAACCAAACAGGAATGCAAACTGAATGGAGCCCTTTATGCAAAGGTGAAGGGTTCATTTTTTTCCAGAATTATGAAATATTAAAAAGCTTGTGTCAGAGCCCCCCTACTCAAAACCCTTTGATAAGCAGAGATGTTTTTAAAGCTACTCAGACTTCAGTGCATTTGTCCTTGCACCTCTAAAAATGTTGGTCTTGGAAACGCACCTGTAAGTACAAATACAGGGTTGGAAAACATAACTTTACTGTAACACACAAAATCTACAGTAAACCTTGAATTTATGTTTGTGTGATATGGTTTCAGACCCGCCAATGTTGTCTCATCTACCTGATTTCAGTGGGTTTTTTTGTGCTACTCTGTCCCTAATCTTCTGCCTTTCTACACTCCTATGGCATATGTGGGGGCAAATCCTCACCTGATGAAGGTTTACTTTCTGCTTTTGATACCTACTGAAAATCTAACCAAATCTCCTTAATGGAAACTGAACAGGAGCCATGGAGACCCACACTCACAGGTTTGCCTCAGCAGTATTCCAGGCAGGCTGAGTTTACAATTTTTCTTTCCAACATGACTCATACCTGTGAATTTATTTCTCATTTTTCATGACCAGAGTGCCATGTTTTTCACTTAACAGTCAGGCAAATCCTTCCTGGAAGTTTGTGTTGATATTTTAAATCCCTTTGATTTCTTTCATTATGACACTTAACAGTTACAGTGATTCAATCAAGAAATAGAAGCAACACCCAGTGACCCAAACAACTCAAAATACACCACTGGCACTAGAGAGTCAAAAGAAACAAGAAGGGATACACGGAGTGAAACACTTTTTTCCCCCTCTCATTTGAAATGATCCAATAATTTCAAGGTGATGCCAAAAAAATGGGAAAATGAAAGTCTAGTCAGAAGCAGCTCTGAAACTAGAAGGCTGAATAATTTGATGAAGTATTTACAACCAGTCCTCTCTGCTGTAGTGTTTTGCTTGTCCCTATGGAAAAACACCAAAGGGAAAGCAAGTTAAAGCCATATCACACCCTCCTGCAACTGCTCCACTCCACAGATACCTGTCTCCAGTCATAAATGAAGATCCTTGTATATTCCAGCAAGTCCCACTCACTGAGAAATTCTAATTCCCATTAGAAAGCTAATTTCAGACATATGTGGTTAAATGTGTTGCTTAACCGTGGTCAAGGTACATCCATTTAATTCCATTTTAATGTTGAGGTATTTTCTGCTAAGTAGGTCAGTGCCAGAGATGCCAAAGTCTTGGTTTGCAAAATATTCCCACCCATTTCTGGTGGACCCTGCAGCACCTACATCTGGACTGTGGCTTGCAGTGAATCAGCACCTCAGCACAGCTCAATGAATGCAGAGCTAACCTGAGCAGTGAGACCGTGGCTCTAACCTGGGTGCCATTTACATCTCCCATGTGACAAAAAATTCCTGGTTTAGCGATGCCAAAGGCTGACAGTCCCAGCCTCCCAGCGTCTGGAGCTGCTCCCCTTCGTGGTCAGGGGTTGAATCCCACTGGAGAGGCAGCACTGGGCATCTGCCCCACTGAGAAGTTGCTCTTTAGGGAAACTGGCCTGGCCAGTGGCAGGGATGTGAAAACAAGCAGTTGCTGAAAGGCATCAACACTGCATTAACACTAAACAAAGAGTGAAGATTTCCATGACCAACCTTCTCATGGCTTTTAGTCATACCCTGAGCCAGGGAACAGAGACACTGGTGATAATTAAAGCAAAAAGGTCTTTTTGAACCTTAAAAGATTTGAGTTTGGCTGAACTGGAATTTTAGACAAAGGTTCACATGGGTTTTTATTTCCCCCAAGCCAGTTTATCCACCTTTCCTTTTCAGACAGGCTTAGATTTTAATCCTCAATACCTGTGAAGTTATTTATGCTAGTCTGTTTGTTTGTTTGTTTCCAATTAACTTTTAAGTCATTTTTGGGTCTGAACAGGATATTTATTTTTCAAAATACTGGGTGTAACCATTTATATAAACAAATCTGCCTCACTCATTTTTTCTCCTTTTGATGTTGATTTCCATTATTTTTAGCTCCATATAGGATAGGAGACTTTCCTACATGTCCTGGTAACTCTGTATGAGAATAGATACCAGTGACCTCAATTCCCATTTAACAACTGATTAATTGATTAGCCTGAAAAGCTTAGCCACAACTAGATCAAAATAATTTATTTTACACCAGGTGAGAACATCTGCAGAGCATAACCACTTTCATCTATCTGCACCCATATTTTTCATTTCATTAGAAACTCCAAATCTTCAATGTTTCAACCTAAATGGATCATAGCTTTAGAGTACATGGGCTTTGTGGGGTTTTCACTAATCTTCGCCTTGTCATTTTTAGTGAAACACTCTCATTTTCTACAGAAGAATCACAAAAACAACAGCAGTAACAAAAAAATCTCATTTTCCAACCTGCTGTATTTTGTACACAACTTTCTGTCCCATCAAACACGGGCTAGAAATACAGAGGAAAAACCCATAAGCTGCCTGTTTTTTTGGAGCATCTCCATTATCTTATGCTGGGAGTCTGGCCCATCAATCCTCTTAACTGCACTACAAGCCACTGACTGCATTAAGGAACACATTTTTTAAGACAGAAAAAAAAAAAAGAGAAAATTAACCAGGCAGGTTGGTTTCTTTAAATACCCAGAAATTCAGTATCCCTGGGTACATATTCTCCCTAGCTTTTATGCAAGCAAACTGTCAGAAGGGTAAGGAATGAAAGCCAGGAAAACAGATTGGTCCTTTTTTTGAGTGATTTCAGGTTTTCTCCATTTCAAACTGCTGGAGTTGAGACAAAGGTGCAGGAGGTGGTGTAAAGGCTCGATCTGAACTCAGAGCAGGCAGCAGAGCTGTGGGTGCACAGTGAAAAGGAAGCCTTAAGAATCCTTCCTCCTTCTTACAGGAGTAGGAAGTAAGAATCCTTACTCCTTCACCTAACTCTCAGTCAGCCTTTACTCTAGGAAATCTAGGGACAGAAGAAAGTCCCATGTCTGCAGTAAAAGTTGGGGGTGTTACCCTCTACTGGGATGCAGAGCAGGAAGAAATCCCTCTGTAACCTCACAGAAAACTGCTCCATGAAGAAATGCTCCATGGGCCACCTCCAACCCTCCAAAAAGGCCCTACCTCAGTGGCACAATTGATACACATTTATTTAGTAGATAAAATTGTACATGAGTTGCACAAAGTGATTGGAGGTTTACACACACATGGAAGCCAGCAGAGATTAATTACTGCCTGGTCTGAACTTCATAAATGCAAGGCAGCACAGGAGCACTGAGTTTCATTATTTCTCTCTATTTACTCACTAGCTGGCTTTTTAATGCCAATTAAAAGCTAAAAAGAAACTAAATCTAAAAAATGAATATAAAAATATTGGAAACAGAGACACATGCATTTTCAGCTACCCAGAGACCTCTCTCTTTTTGACATAAGCAGCTCCAGGTTGCAGCAGAGCTGACTCTAATTCAGACTGAGCATTTTCTTCAGCTGAAGGATGACTAGCCCTGCCTGCAAGTAAATATTTGGTCTCCAAAGGTGAAGGGGGCTGGGATACAGATGACAAAGCCCCAACTCCAGGAAACAAAGCTTCAGTGTAGTCAAATCAGAAGGCATTTGTCCCTAAAAACTCTGCCTTTCTTTGGATGTTGAAGTGGTATGTGCGTATCATGTCCCCAAAAGCACTCACACAGTGCTCCTCTACCCACGGGAAGGACGAAGGCTCCATGTCTGTGCCACAGTGAAGCAGATGGCTTCAGCTTTTACAAAGGCACTAAAACCCAGGCCTAGTCCTCCCACAGAAAGAAAACCAAAATCCAAAACATCAGGAGAGCTAAAACCAGCACATACAACATTGGTCTCATCCAGATTGGTCGAGGTCCTTCATATCCAAGACCAACACCAACAACTTTTCATCACTCAAAGGTACAGGCCTCTGTTTGCCCTTCATTCCCTGCTGACTGGGTTTGCAGGCACAGTGCTCCCCAGGCATGAAGTGCTGGGCTGGAACATGTTTAGCACTCCATCATAGCCTGGTCATACACACCAATCCCCCTCCTTCCCTTCTGGAACACAAAAGGGACAACACGCTGATAAAAGTGCAATTCATGTCTACTCCACAGCCCTCTGGAGTAAGATGTCTTCTGGGACAGAGAATGAGATCCACAGATTCCCAGTCCTCAAATCCCTAGGCTTTAAAAGGACAATAGTTCCGGCTCACGGCACTCCGGGAATTCAATAGTTGTGGTGAAGAAGGGAGGAGTGCAATGTGTCTGTTTATTTGTTTTCTGGCTACTTGAATGGCTCTGCCATTTTCCCAAGGGTTGAAAGGACGATGCTATCATAAAGCTGACTGTGAAGACATACAAATTTCATATGCACTGGGGAATGAAAGATCTGCTTCCAAACATTGGGTGCATTTCCAAACTCTCCACTCCTCCTGAGTGCGGTCAGGGAGCCCCATAAGAGTCGACTCCACTTTAAATGGTCTGAATCCTGTTGGGCCACAAACGCCATGAGAAGAAAGTTTCTCATGCCACAATGAAGAATTTTTCCCATGTAGACAAGGCCTTAATTAATCTTTAAAGTGTTCCAGTTTTAATTTTAGGTCACAGTTGGGGCTGGTTCTTACCATGGCTCCTGTCCAGCAAAGCTCTTAAGCACATGCCTAATTCTAAGCATTTAAAGTAGCCTCGTTAACTCCTATGGGATTGCTCACATGCTCAAAACTATGCAGATGTTTAAACTTCTGCTGGATTGGGGCCTGCCTCCGAACTTGACTGTCCTCCTGGAGTCACAACAACATGGTATAAGAGAAATGCTCCTGAACAGACCTTCAAAGTCCTGTCTGAAGCCATACTGGAAGGGCCAGACAGCTGGCAGGCTTTGCAATAGTTTCTTCACCACAGTATAAATTACCTCTGATTTGCTTAATGACTGTTTGGAATCAGGATGTCTCAGCCCTGCTAATACAATGCCCCATGGGCAATAATCCTTTTTTTTGGAGAAGGGTCACAGGTAAAGCACATTTTCAGCAGAATAAACCACTTCACATAGCTGTAGGTGAACTATGTGCTGTGTAAGTACCCTGGCCCCATGAAGATCCCAAAGCAAATCGGTGTGTGCTTTTAAGGAGTGTGGTTTATTTCTCAGCAAAACCCAACATTTCTTAATGAGGACATATCGGCCAAAACATTGATTAACTGTGGCTTTTAACAGCTTATTCAAAGAGGTATGAATTTAATTAGCCCTCGTCAAAGTAAGAAGAATTAGCATTAAGCTGGTTTATAACTCAATTCTCCTGGCTGGAGGACAAAATGAAAGAAATCATTTTTAAAGGGAATGATTAGAAAGGTGATTAAGTGATACTGTCATGTTTGCTTAGGATTCAAATAAAAATTTTGTTTTAAAACTCAGAAATGTGGAAAAGGCAACTGGAGAAATGCCAAAAGCCCCAATTTGTCATGTTGGCATTGCTGTAACCCCCATTGTCTGACCTGGACTACATTAAAGAGGATTATGACCAGTTAACGTGAAGTTCAGATGGGATGCTCTTTGCTTAGAGGTCTGCCTCTATCACATCATCACCGGATGTGCAAGAGATGCCAGATAGCTGATTTCAAAATCCACTTTTTGTCACCTGCACAAACCTTCCTTTCCCATTTCTGCAGCCTAACAAAATTGCCTGTCCCAACATTCCTGCCCTGTGAAATATGAAACATCTACACCAGTAAGGATCGGATCAAACCCAAAATCTAAATAAGGCCATTTCTCAATTAGTGTTCTTTCTTGAAATAGACCTGGAGTTTTTAGCCACTGAATCTTTCTAAAGCAAAAAACAGATTTAAAAGGAAGTCTGAGAAGCTGGAGAGTTCTGAGGAGGAGTCCTTTCCCATTCTGAAGTGCCATTCCTGAGGATCTGCTGAAGGGCTGACCATCTTCATGGAAGCTGACAGACATCAATGGCTCTCATTTTAGAGAAAAACTTCCTGCCAGTTGCCTTCATTTCCA
>WAAG01073833.1:23914-35517 GCA_013390105.1 Tichodroma muraria
TCGTGCACTGCCGCGAGGGCTACAGCCGCTCGCCCGCGCTCGTCGTCGCCTTCCTCATGCTGCGGCGGGGCATGGACGTGCGCGCCGCGCTCGGCGCCGTGCGCCGCAACCGCGACATCGGCCCCAACGACGGCTTCCTGCGGCAGCTCTGCCAGCTCAACGAGCGCCTGCTGGAGGAGGGCAAGGTCAAGCCCTAGAGCGCGCGCCGGCCTTCGGGGGTTCTTCGGAGCTTCTCAGGCCTTCGGAGGATGTTTCGGAGACGCAAGCTGCAAAGAGGTTTAGCCTGCTCGAGATTAAAGATTTCCCGCTCGTCTGGTGGTTTCCTTCTTGGACTCTGCGACTGTCTTTCAGCGCGGTACGAGATCGTGTCGCCGTTCGGAGCTGTTGCCATAATGAGATGTTTTTGGAGGGGTAACTCCAGTGGTAACAGCTGTCCTCACACGTATTTCGGAGCCCCTGCAGGCTCCGTGGCACGTGTGGTTTGCGTTGACGTTGAATGTGATTTATTTAAGCTTTGTCTTTAATCTCACTAGAGCACCAGTTGCCAAAAGCCCCAGCATCTCTCTTCACTCACTCTTAACAGGAGCACTGTAATTTCTAAAGCTTCTTTTCCATGTACAGAGGTGCCTAAAGTTTGAATGTAGGAGCTTCAAGGAATGGGAAGCACGTATACAAATGCACAGACGCATTCACTTGGAAAATGAAGTGCATGCAGTGTTTTGTTTGGATTTATGCAATACTGAGTGTGATAGCAAAGCCATTCAGAGCCCATGATTGATGCACAGTTTCCAAGAATAGTTTTATATCTTTTGCTGTTACAATGGACGTGAAATAGTCTGTTATTAAATGCTCTTTTATTTTTATTTCAATATCATACTAGAAAAAAATGTCAAGAGCAAATGCTGAGGGAAGAATTTGAACAAGGAAGAAATAATATTAGTATTTAGAAGTGCTTGTGGTGGATGTTTAATTAAGTCCTAACTATCCTAATATAATGGCTTTCAAAGCTTGTATGGAATTAGTGTCTTTATCTCTTCTTTACTGTCACTCTTTAGTAACACAGAATGGAATGACCTCAGGTGCAGATTACTTCCAGCACAGATGTGCTTACAAAGCAGTTTGCAGAAGAACACTCTCAACTTCTTGGATTGCTTGCATGGCATCATTAAATAGAAATGAGCATTGTAATGTACCACACTGTATCGGAAATATTTACGCTCTATTCAAATAAATGATGTCTTGATTCTGTTCACTACGGATGAAATGAGTCATTGCAGTGTTGGGAAAGGGAGCTTTGTTTGCACTGTGCCTGCCTTCGTGTGTAAATGTGTATGTGTGAGTTACAGCACTGTATTAATGCAGATGATCTCCCACTGCAAACTGGAATTGTTGGTTAAACCATCAGAAGCCAGGGTGACTGTTCCATTCTCACCTGTGCTTTAATGTAATTCTAGAATGAAAAATCTTAACACTGTTTTAAACAGAAGTTGTAGTAACACGTGTGGTGCCAGATGTAGTTTTGTCTACTCGGTAATCAGAAATCACAAAGGACACACACCCATGGTTTTACTGCTGCTGTTGGGGTTGTGTGGTTTGGAGGTGAGGGAGTGGCATGTGGAGGCTCTGCAAGCAAGGTAACGTTCTTGAAGTTAAACTCCAGAGGTTATTATTCTGCTTGAGCCCCAGTCTTACTGTTTTTCCTTCCACAGGATGGAGCTGCCACATCAAGGAGCCTTTTCTCTGTCGTGTCCTTCAGGTGACAGTTGAGGAACACTGCATGGTGTTCCCTGTCCCATCTACAGTCAGTCAGTATTCAGTGCTTGCTTTGAATCAGGATGGCTCAGTAATAATAAGCAGTGGTCAGTTCCACTGACTAATTACAAGCCTTTTGCTTTCTTCCATTGATCCATTTAATCAGGAGTAGATTAATTGCTTCTTCAAAATTCCTAGTTACTAATTTCATGTTGTGTGAAATAGGAGTAGTGGCTTTAGAAATAGGAATATTGGCCTTTCCTACAAGTCTAATTTATAAATTACCCTTTTAAAATTTTTACTATAAACATAGATTTATTTTTTTTTGCTTGTTTCACACCATGTATTCTTAACACCTATTTGCACTATAAGGACAAAAAAGGGAAATTCACATGGATGCACTTTATCTTTCACCTGTTACTTGGAAGTAAGAATTCCAGTCCATTAAAGAGCTAAGAAACCATTAGGCACTAGACCTTTGTTACTCTTGGGTAGACTGTAAAAGGCTGGTAGTTGTCAGATTGGAACCAGAATGGTTTATTAAAATTGAGTCTGTTTACCTTATGGTGATGTTTCTGTAGTTGTCAGTATCAAGAAAATCAAAACAGAGGAGAATGTGTTCTTATATTCAAGATAATCTTTTACTTCATGGGACACTGGTCACTCTTATGCTTACTCTGGCCCATTTGTCTCAATATAACAAAACTGATTTAGCAAATGTTTTGTAAGATGAGGGTGGAGAGGATTAGTAAGACAATGTTATAAATTGGTTTTAAAAGTGAGACTGTGTATCACATTTAAAATTACTGATAGGCAACTCAGCAATGAAACCATTTCTGCTTTTAGAGCAGGCTAAAAATAGTTAAAACGCCAGACCACAACTCCATTACTGGATCATGCCCTTCTCTCAGTCTTGCTCTCAAAGCACAGTCATGTTGCAAATTCCTTCTGCCCATTTTAGCTGGCCAGGGAGACCTTGCACGCCTCTAATCCACAGTGATAGGCTGTACACTTATAAATTTCTCTTCCTCATTGTAGAAGGAGAGATTGTATAAAACATGGGAATGAGAACTTTCTTTCCATTTAATATGAAACTGAGAATGTATTGGAAGAAATAGAACTTTTTATTCTTCTGAAATTGCTGAGCACCTGCCCTTTTCTGTGAGATCTTTCTTACAAGAATGCTAATTTAGGAAGATACATTTTAAAAGAACTGTTTGTTGCAAACAGCAACGCTTTGCTTTTGGAGTTGAAATTTCTGGCCACAGCTAAAACAGTGTAAATCAGGATTGACATGAATATGTTCATCCTGAATAGCAGTGTGGTAATTTTTGTGTGGCAAGTACTGTGAGAAGGGATGGTGTCTCTATAAAATACACATCTATCATGGAACAAAGATGTCTACCATGCCAAGTCCAGCCCAGTGAAAGAAAATGCAATAGCTGAGGGGGTTTTGTACTTAAGAGTTAGTGAAGTTAGAGAGGGGAGGAAGAGAGAATGTGAGAAGCCACTCATATTTTACAAGGAGCAAAGATGAGAGTCCAGATGGACAAAATGATGATACATGTAAAACTAAATTCAGCTGCTGACACTGAACTAAATATTTCTTAGCTGATGAATGAGTACAGGAAAGAAGTCTGTAACTAAAGATTGAAAGCAAAACCAACATTTTGTAGTTCTTCCTTCATCCTTTGGTCCTGCAGTGAGACTACAGTGTTGATAAAGTGTTGTACCTGTGCAGCTCTGCACCACAGGCACTGCCAGAAACACTTCATGAGAGAATGGTGCCCTGCTGAAAAGTGAATATCTCATGGAGTTATTTCCAACTTAGAATTAATGGCATCTGAATGCAGAACTAGCAGCCACAAAACATTGTATTGCAATTTCATTTTTGGGTGCTAAGCCTGTATTAAAATTGGACACCCTTTTCTTCTACAGTAATTATGATTGGTGATGTGAGAATTCATAGAAGGCCTTGGAGATGAAAAGCACTGTGTATAATAACCATGCATGTTTCTGAGTTGAAAAGCAAATATGTGTCAAATATGCCTTTCTCCTCCTCAGCAAAGAACAGAAAGAACATTAGCAGTGTTTATTTTCAGCATTTAGATACTTTCATTGAGCTGCCTTCTGTTGTCCAGAACTAATTAAATCTCTGATGCTGGAAGTAGTAGCAGGAGTTTTACCTTCTTTTTTTTTTTATATTCTGCTAGTTTACTGTGATGTTTTTAGCACAGAGAGACTATAGTGGAATCTTTCTCAGTTTAGCACAGAAGTTTCTTCTAAAATTACTTTCTAGGCTTCACCAATGAGTAAAACTAGAAATAGAACAAGCCTGAGAGGTGTCTTTTAAGGATTTCCTGGTGAGAATTAGTGTCCTGTTAATTTCTTCTGCAAATAAATCCTGGAAATAATGAAGTGTTGGATGTGTGTGTTTTAATTTTAGTTCCTGTATGCCAATGTCACTGGCTGGCTGACTCACCAGATGGAGCTGTAGGCTTGTTATTCTTCCCTGGAGAGTCACTACTGAATCCCTGAACTCTGCTGTTGTGTGAATCCAGTGGATTCTTACCACTGAAAAAGACAAGCCACCAGAATGATTTGTCAGTCTCTGGTACGAGAATAATAAGAATCCATTTATTTTGGCTTCTTGCAGGAGATCACCGCACAGCTTGCCCGCTGTTGTATTCTCTCTGTAGTATGTGACATTGCAGAATTCTTCTGAGACAGGTTGGGAAAGGCTACATTGGGGGAAAAAATCAAACAACTGTTTAAGAAGCAAAGTTCTTGATCCTGTCAAAACCTGAATTCCTGGGCAGCGTGTGGGGTCGGAGCCATTGTGCACAGAGCAGCTTGAGCTCACCCGTACGGCTTCGGCCTGGGCTGCTGAGCAGATCCCCTCTGGCCCAGCCAGAGTGAGCACTGGAGCTGGAAGTGACTGAACCAGTGTCAGAAGCTGCTTTAGTTGTGTGTGCCTGCATTGCAGCGGGCGCTGGAGTTCAGGGAGCAGCAGCGATGGCTTCAGGCGAAGGCCGAGGTGCCGGTTAACGCCTGGTACCTGCTGCCCCGATTTCTGCCCTGCATTCTCTGATGCCTTCTCAGAATAGAGCACTGCTTTGGCCTGGGGTAGGGCTAACTTCATTCCCAGTGTCTGCTAGGGGCTGTGTTTTGGGTTTATGCTGAGCACAGTGGTGATCTTACAGAGATGTTTTCACTACTGCTGAGCAGGGCGGACGCAGAGCTGAGGCCTTTTCTGCTGGGGAGGGGCTGGGGGTGGGAAACGGAGGGGAAACACCCTGAGACAGCTGAGCCCGAGGGGCCACATGGATATTCCAGACCATTTGGCACCATGCTCAGCACATAAAGCCTGGAGTAGTGGTGTTAGTCCTCCCCAGTAGCAGTTCCACGTGGTGGGGTCCTGCTCTCCCGGAGGTGCTGAACACACCTACTGCCCACGGGAGGAATTAGTTCCTCTCTTTGCTTTGCTTGCATGGCTTTTGCTTTTCCTATTAGAATGTCTTTATCTCATCCCGTGAGCTTTCACCCTGGGATTCTGTCCCCAGCCCTGCTGGGTTTGGCTACTGGCTGTGGGCAAACCATAACACCTGACTGAGGATGGAGTTTGCAGTTCAGAGAACTGAATAAAATATTAAAATCTGAATAAAGTTCAGAGCTCAGCTCTGAATAAAAGGGGTCCAGTATCAGTCCCACCCTGGTAATGAGGGTTTATTCTGAGAACACTCTATCCTTGATAACTCCTTTTGTTTTTAACTGTGCTTCAATAACAGAAGAAAAATCAAATTTTTGGGGAGGACTGCAGCACAGATCATGTCTGCTTTGCTGCAGAAAGGACTGTGAGCAGGCAAGCAGCTACAGTGTGTGAGAGAATGTTTTTGTAGTTAAGGAATCAATGTCTGAGATTTGGGTTCGTTCCTGGCATCTGTTAGGCTGCCCTCCTAGCTTATGGGCAAGAAGTTTTAAGCCACAGGCTAAATATAGCTTCTGTTTTTTCATTCAGAAATTGTTTTGGTATTATTTCTCTGAGTGGATTATACAGATAAATGTTAAGACAATTAATACAGGGGATTATTAATTAAGTACTTGAGAAAGCTGCTTTTTATGTTTTATGTGACAGTTGATTACTCTAAATGGTTCTCTCTAGTAGAATTCCTGCACTGACAATGAAAGCTTTTGGAAATATTCTTTAGGCAGATACTACATGAAAAGAAATGAACAGAAACTGAGCTTTGGTGGATACTTACAGTTCTGAAGGCATTGAAACAGGGGAGTAAAGAGGTAGCCAGGGTTCAGTGATTACCAGCACTCAGCTTTGTTCTGCTCTGCTGTTCTGCTTTTCAGCTGTACTCAGTGCTGTCACAAGCTGTGATGGCACTTTGGACAAGGGCTCTATTGGAGAATACCCACACATGGTGGTATTCCTATCTGACAAAAACAATACCAAAATCTTCGTTTAGTTCCTGGTCCTTTAGGACTTCCAGGTCCTTCACGACTTGTTCAGTTTAGCTCTAAGCCAAAAATATATTTACTACATGGAAGTAAGCAAAATTATGCTTAGAAGCATGTTTGCAATAGTTGGGAGTTTGGTTTCCTGTATTTGTGAGATCATCATTAACTGCTTTGACAAAAGGAGGAAGTTAATGAAAGGCAATAATGATGATGATGATGATGATTATAGAAAAAAAATAATCAGCATATTAGAAGCAAATTATTTGACAACAGTCTGCATTAAAGAATGTGCTAAGAATATATCCTGACTGGCTGAGGAGAAAAGATCTTGTAGAAAGAAAATAGCATGTTGTATTCCTCCATAAAAACAGAATAATTTCAGAGGTGGTTGGATGCCTCAGGTGTGGGCTGGAGGAAAGGAGGAAGGGGAACTGACAGTAAGGGCACACTGTCATGTGAAACACAATGCATGACTTCTTTTAGACATTCCTTGGACTGTTTGGAAAGGAGACAATGCCGATTTCTAGTTTTTGGCTGAGCAGAAGGCTAGGAAGGAAAGCACAGTATATTTCAGGTGCCAGTGTTTCAGGAAAGGACCACTGCAGGGAGCAGGTGTGCTGAAGCTCAGCCTCAGGACCGTGCTGCCCCTGCTGGGAGTGCCTGTGGTGTGGGTGGAGGAAGGGGTGAAATGTCCTCAGGTCGTTGCTGCTGTTCATCATCCAGGGCACACCAAGGGACAAAACACGTTCAATTTGGTGTCACCTCTTCTGTGCCCGATCAGGGGAATTGCCAGAATGGAATGCAAACCATTCTGAGTCTTACAGGGGAAAGTCAGACTGGAACATTTTGAATCTCTTCTACAGGAAATATTTTCATGAGAAAGTCTGTGACAAGCATGCAGTAACACACACGTGGCCCTGTACTGCTTTAAGCAAACATTTTGTTTTCAGTAGCTGTGACCAAGCTCACTGTGGTATCTTAACCTTCCCAAAGGCTGAGATGCTTTCTGATTAATGTATTTAGCCTAACATCATTTGCAAATTGCTTGAAAGTGTATGTGGCCTTGAGACACGGAAATGATGGTATTTTCACCACTATCATCTTCTTTTTTGCACGGAAGAATACCATAGATGAGATTTTGAAACATGATACATGAATACATCTTAGGCATAAATGCCCTAGACCTAAAGTCATTGTTTTTCTCTTTTTGTTGGTTATATCATGGCTGGAAATCAGTCTGGCCAAGTTCTAGTGTTTAAAATAAGCAAATGTCCTGTATTCAACACTTCACAGAGTGTCAAATACAATACAGCATATTGTATTTGACATATACAGCATATACTACAAATAGCAGAAGCAGTAGTATGCAATGAATTTAAAGCAAATGCAAACGTGTTAGGAGTTTTTTTTCCAAGAGTTAAAAATGTGAGAAAGAGCATAATTAAAAAATTATGATGTACAACATTCTGGCTGTTTAACCTAAAAACATATTCCAAGCAAACTATTTTTAAGGAAAAGTAAACACAACAACTTCTCATATTGAAATGAAGCTCTTCCCTGTTTCTTCCAGTGTATTTGTGAAACAAAATGTTGAGCTTGAAAGGGGAGGAGAAAAGCTACCCTAACCTTAATAATTTCCCTGCAGACTGAAAAGCAGAACTACTGAGCTACATTTTCTGGATTTACTCACTTTATACAGGGAGCAAAGGGAAGAGGAATAATGACAGCAAAATGTAAAAAGTCTGAAAAACCTTTGGAAAAGACAATATCCAAAGTTTCAAATATGGATGGAGGCAGAAGCAGGTTTTAATTACACCACTGTTAGAAAAAAACTGCACAAAGGCTTGTCAGGTTGCAATTCATTGTAGTCTTGTCTATCACCATTTGTTGCCAGGCTCGAAAATTAGGTGGATATGAGAAGTTTTTGCATAAAAGTTAAAAATATTGTCACTAACCCACCCCCACACACCCATTTTATTTCACACTGACAAAAGCTGAGATGAATGAGTTGTCTGGCCCTTCCCACTTTGTGTAGCCATTGGCTGGCTTGGTTCTAAAAGGGATTTTAAAAAGGGGAATAATGTGCCTTTGCCTGGGATCTGAGACTGTGAGGGTGCTGAAAAGCTGATCTGTGAGCTGCCACCATGCAGATCTCGTGGGCTGTGTGCGCTGTCTGCGTCGTGACACAAATCACATTTCAGCCTGCACAAGGGTGGCAGATGTTTAAAAATGATGCTACAGAAATCATTCCTGAGATCACTGAAAACACAGAAACACCGATGGAGCCGACTTTCAGCAACAACAACACAATGAATCAGGCGAAACATGGAGGAAGACACATACAACAAGCTCCAGACCTTAACGGTAAGAAAAATACCATTCTTCCTGGTTTGGATCATAGCAGAGAATTTGTAAAAGAATACTTGTTATCGTGTATGTTTGTTTATTAACACTTTCAGGTGGCCCAACTGCTTTAAGTGATAGGAATTTACATCTACTCTTGAAGAAGTAGGAATACAAACATTAGAAAGAATATATTGGAGTTTACTGATGCAAACATCGTCTCTCTGTTGAACATTGCTGCTCTGCCCAGCTGCTCTCAGCAGACAACTCCAATACATAAAACCTGTAGTAGATATTACTTAACACTTCTCTGTGTTTGGTGAGGAAATATCACAAGTTGTCTTTCCATCTTTAATGTTAGGATGGGGGAATGGGCTGACAGGGAGACAATAATGTAAATTTGTCATGTTTAGGAACATCCACACCAGTTGTGACGAAGATCACACATCAGAAGTGGCTCATTGAGGTTGTGTTCAGCTAAATGAGAGAAGTGTGCTGCTTGCTGTCCTTTGCTAACAGACAGACCTTCCTTCAGTCGGGTTCCAGCAGCCAAAAATGCTTCAAGATACATTGTCACTGCACTTGACCAAATGTCTGACTTCAGCAGTGATGCAGGACACCAGCTTTTTGAGGAGAGACAGAAGATGGAAAGCTAACACCAAACAGGGAAAGGTGGCTTTAAAACAGTTTTCCACTGGAAAACAGGGCAAGCTTGGTCCTCCAGACACACAGCATAGAGTACAGAGCAAAAAAATAAAGTGCAACACAGCCACAGATCAAACTTAGAATTTCCACTGTTGTGCATTGCAGATCTTAGCCAGCCTCCTTTTTCTGGGGACAACTGGAAGGCAATTGTGAATTTCTGCTGCAGCTGTCATTAAGGCATTTAAAACCATAGGGATAACAATATTTTAAAAGAAAGGGTGAAAAAAAAATTAAAGCTTTTGAGAGTGTTACTTTAAAAGGTTCTTCAATTCCTAAGAGGGGGAGCACTCTGTTCCTCCCAGGCAGCCCCACCAACCACCAGGTCAGAGCAGGTTGGTTTTCTTGTCACATCTCAATACCTTCATTTTTTAGCCTCCCACTCCTCTGACAGGAGCTGGGAACCTGCCCCACTGATACGTGCACACTTTTCCAAGTGGAAAGCACATTAACTTAAGAAATCAAAGACTGAGGGAGGCTGGGCAGTTGTTGAAGATACACAATGGTCTTACATACTTATTTTGGCATCTTTAACATAAGGAATCAAAATTATGATCCAAAGTGACCAGACCCTTCTGGAACACATGCACCAGACCACGAGTGAATTTGCACCTGCACACCTACAGGACAGGACATAAATGCACATAATATCACCTACAGAGCTGAGGCAGATGCCTGGGTATTTAACTGTCTGTGCATTATGGAGGTACAATACACCTTATTCAACACATTTTTTATTTACAGACAGACATCATTTTCTTAGATGCTTAGGGAACTTGGGAATGTTGGAATAAAGTGCATGTGGAGTTCAGTTGCCAGCATTTTTGTCACAGATGACAAGGGTTGCTTAATTTCATTAATGCAGTCCTTCAAACTTTAAAAAAATGAAATCTTGCGAGCTGTACTTTTGACAAATATAAACATACTTGTCAAATAAATCTAAACACTAAAAGTTTAGACAATATAAATCTAAGCACTAAAAGTCCTGTTTCCGTACTTCACAGGAAAACCAAAAATTAAAATTCTGTACAAATACTGTTTGTCACTAATGATTCAGGGTCAGAATTCTCTTTTGCTGAACTAAACCTTGTACACAGTGAGGAGAATGGGCCTAACAGACACAGCCATCTCTGTGAGCTGACTTTGAAGGCTTCCACCACAAGTACGGTACCTGAGTTAAAACTGTCCTTTTGACTAAGAGAACATTAATGTGTTCATCTAGATGAAGTTATTTGATAAACACTTAAAAATCAAATTTTGTGTCTTCCTAACAAGTCATTAAGCGAGGATGTCATTTGGGAAAAGAGACAATTTTGGGAAAAGTTATGTTCCTGTAACTGGAAAGTTTCTAAATACGTAATGCTAAGAAATCTTGTATTTTCTAATGCTTCATTTGCCTACAGTTACCCATTGAGAAAAAGGAGAGGAAAAAATCTGTAAGGTTCCTAATGGCCAGAAGATGCCTCTAGCTCTCTGAGGGGAACTATGTGGGACATGTGGAATTACCACAGAGAGCAGTAAACTCAGAAAACCTGGTGCCTGAATAGTGGGAATTCCTTGGTGCTGTTGTTACCTGCAATTTCTCTAACCTGGAACACATTATGCAAGCTAAAAATCACTTAAGGAACACTTTTTTTTGTTGCAAAAGAATTTAAATCTGGAGTCAACATCTGAAGTCAATAGAGTTAAACTAGAGCAGTGGGGGAAGGTGTTGCCCACAGGTATATGAAGCCAGGAGAATGTTGTCAAAAATTCCCAGCTGCTGCTGGGGCTGGACTCCAGAAGTTCCATTTCCCCCCTGCATAGCACTGACATGAAACGTACCTGGTGGATTTTATTCACCAATTTGTATATTGTTATTCAAGGGTCTTACAATTGGAGTAGCTGAATAGTCAGGAGCTGCATGAGTGAGCCTTTTGAGATATTTCTCCTGAAAATCTGCCGTTCCAGACGTTCAGTTTGTCTCCAGCTCAGGGGGATCTGCCACAGGAGCTCTTGTGGTCTGACACTGGCCCAACACCAGGCACCCATGAAAGCCACTCGCTCGCCCTCTGCTGCCTGGGAGAGGAGAGAAAAAAATAACCAAAAAATCCATCAGATTATAGCATTTATGGTCTGATAAGAGAACGAGATAAACTGAGCTGGAGTAGCTGGAGATTCCCCTTGGAGGTTTATGAGTTGAGACAAGGACCAGGAGAAAAACACCCCAAGGACAAAACAGGCTTGGCTTAGAGGCACAAAGTGACTTTATTACTAACAAAATCCGAGGATCATGAGAAGTAAAACAAACAGCTTTATTCCCCCAACCCCTTCCTCCGACAGCGCAGGGAGACGCTGCG
>WAAG01073835.1:13142-30855 GCA_013390105.1 Tichodroma muraria
TCCATAAAACAAGAGCTCCAACGAGCAGTGCATCGACTCAGTTTGCAAACAAGTAAGAAAAAAGGCATTCTGCTGGGCTATACCCTGTCTTAAGCAGAAACACTGACCAAGCACACAATATCAGGTGATACAATATCAGGTGATGAACATTGTGGAAGGAATTATCTGAGTTACCTTGTTGGCTTCTAAATTAACTACAGGCATTCAGAAATTAAGATTAATGCATGGCAAACTCATAAAAATCCCCTGTTCAGAATGGACAAGTACCCAAACATAATGATAGGATGCACTGAGACAAAGAGAAAAAATGAGGCTAAGTACAGTACTGTACTGCAATACAATGTCCCATATCAGGTCATCCTATCTGCAAAAGATGCAATAGAAATAAAAAGGGTTCAGGGACAGGTGACTGCAATGAGTTAGAGACCTCACAAAATATCTGTAAGAGGGGAGATTGAAAGCACTGGAGCTTTTTGCTTCAAAGAGGAAACAAAGTAGGCTGGATAGTGAAGGATATATAAAATAATGAAGAATACGGCAAAGGCAGTGACAGTGATAAAGGCAGGAGCATCCCATACAAGAAACACTACCCATGTAGGGCTGGACAGGATTTGCTGCTTTCCTACTAAGTGCATTAATGTGTGCAATTCACTGCCACAAGGTAACACCCAGGCCTAACGCTGTCCCCAAAAGCAGTACATTACAGGATATCAGTGGTCACTTTATACATGATGGGCAAAACCCTGCTCATGACCCCTTCCCCCCAACACCAAGGATATCAATCCTCTTGCTTCAGACTACAGGCAGGAAACAATCTGTCCAGGACACAGAAATTTCTCCTATCAGCAAGTTATTTCTATGATTCTGCATATTTGCCCACTTAGGAGGTTTTTGTATTTTCTTATATAATGCAAATTTAAAAATGCAAGATACTGATGTAAAAGGGTTCTGCTATCATCTGCTGTTTCTTAAATTCTTCTGTTTGGGAGGAAATTCATATATGCTAAACAAGAGTCTGTTTGAAAGGCACTCTCTCTTAAGGACTTTTTAGTGTTCAAGCAAGAGAGGAAAATGATCATCCTATATTTTAATGAGTTCATGGAGGACCTGAAAAGTAACTTCTCTTTCAGATGGCTTGTGTCCCAGCAGCTGAAAACTCCCCCCTGTATCATGTCACCCCTAGTGACTCTGTGAACTCCACAAAATGCTGCATCTGGCATTCCCTGACCAATCGAGGAGTGCACTTTCTCAGTAAACTTCTAGGGAACAGACAGCTTGTTTCAATAGATTTATAGTATCAGCCCCTGAAAGGACCTGCCACCTACGTAGTGCCAAGATTTACAGGCCTGTCATTTTCTATGACCCCATCTAGATCTTCCCAGCAGAGCTGTGTGAGCTGTTACACACTTTGTAACCACCTTTTTAGATATCCTGCTTTACTCCTTTCCAAAAAAAGTGAGTAAGCACATCAAAACCCAACAAAACACTTCGCACTGCTATGTGTAGGTGTCGCCTCTCAATTTCCTCCCTTCCTTTACAGAAATGCATGAAAGTAGCTTCCTCCTTTACAAAGATGCTCATTCTCTGGACCAGAATCTCCATTTCACGGAGGAGAACACTCAGATGGCAAACACTAGTCATACATTTCCTTGGGTACACAAAAGAAGTAGAGTATTCCCTCCCACAGCTTCATTTCCACTAAATTGGAACTGCCAAGATCTGGCCTTTCTGACCACAACTGAGGAAAGATGATCTGCTTTTGCATTACATTAGGAGACATCAATGTGATATTCTAGTCCAGCAGCCAGTTAGGTAGCACAGCTCTGAACAGGACCTAAAAACTGGGATTCCAGACAGCAAAAATTTTGGTCACCTATATCTGGCCACTAATTTGCTGAGACAAAACTCCTTCTCAAGCCTCAGTTTCCCATACTACAAAATGGGGACAAATAGTAGCTTGTCTCAAAGGGGAAATCAATAAAAACACTTTGAGATTCAGAAATGGCAGAGGCTACTGAGCTAAATAATCTCAAAGTACTCACATGCCCTGGCATAGATCTGACAACAACTTTTCTATGCATGTTTTTAATAGAGGTTAACATTTTCATTTTCTCTGAGCATATTTTCGCCTCTATCACATAAAAGCAAGGTCTATGTAAGGCACCAACAAGCAGAATGCACAATCATTAATTCCTGCAAAGCAGCCTTGGTGTCTGTGAAAACACTCCAGGTAACTCAATAAATTAGAATAATAAACACAAAGGAAACCAGAGAACACGCAAGGACAGGGCAGAAATCACAAACAGAGACCGACAGCATAATATATGGTACAATAGCAGTCCAAGCTGGGCCTCCATGAGGCGCTGGGGGGCCTCTGGGAGACACACGTGAGGTGGAGGCTATCCAAGTGTTGGTACTGTTCCTCATTACTCCCTGAATCTCGTAGGAGTAATTTGAATTTAAGTCTCAGCGCGCACACGCGGGCAGGGCCTCTCAGGAAGATCTGGGGCGGGCAAGCGCAGCAGGCACAGCCCCTGCCGCCACGAACCCCCAGCCAGGGCACTTCTGCTGCTGCAAGCACGAGCCCCGGCAGCAGCAAGCAGTGCCTAGGGCTGAAACGGTGCTGCAGCTGGGGATGTCCGGCTGCTGTCAGGAGGACAGAGCCTGGGGCCAGCTGCGGAGATGGAAAGGGCTTCAGCTGCCCAGAGGTGTTAAGCGATATCCTCTGACTGAGGGCAGGGAGCAGAGGAGAGGGAGGATGAAGGTTTAGTGCTCCTAAACAGGTTACTTTTGGCTCCTTATGCAATCTGCACTCCTACAGAAGCAAACCAACCCCCGAGGGGAGCAGAGGGAATCTTTAGTGCTATTACTAAAAAAAAGCATATTACTTTCTCGCAGGAAAGTCTTCTTGCTGTTAGCACCCCTTTCTGGTGTTGTGGTACTGGCAGTACCCTCAACAAAGTTCTGCTGAGCTGGGGTTCCACACACCAGCTCTGTCCTGGCATCCCTATATCCCTTATGCTGCTCCAGACCTATTTCTTTCCTCAACACATCAGGTTTCTGCATCTTAAGTGCTCACTTCTGCAGCTACTCCTATTTCAGTCCCAAGTTGCTTCTGAACAGAAATTGCCGTTCACATAAAAATGACGAGGACAGGCAGAAAGAATTAGATTGTGAGGAAAGATTCAACAACTTGTTCCGTTTTCTGCCCGGATCAAGCCCTGAACCCACAGGAAGCCTCCAGAGGTACTCTCTGCTGCAAACATTCTGTGACATTTAAGAGACCTCCCAGTGAGTCCTGGGAGCAGAGCGATGGACTTCTAGGGGAAAGTTCTGTCTTTGCCACGCAAGGAACTGATGCTATTTATAACGATTCCTGCTGTCCCCAACTGGGCATGAAGACAATCAGCATCTGTCCACACCCTGGGGGAAACTGCAGAACCAGAGATGTGGTATATGTATCTGTGCAGTGCCTGCTGCTTCAGCATGAAAACGGCAGGGTGGGCAGAGAGGAGCTGTGAAGGGCTCAGCCAGGGCTGGGGAGATGAGGGGCTGGGGAAAGGGGGTGGGGGAAGGGGATGGTACCATAGGGGATGGGTTTTGCATGTGAGTGTCTGTTACTTGAGATCATACAGATGGTTTCTCTTTGGCTGTGGTTTTGAAAAACCCCCTGCTAGTCTGCTGGAAGCCCTTTCCTGCCAAAGCCAAACCTGGAGCTCCCAGACATAGGAGAAGAGCTCAAAGGGCTCTGAAAACAGAGAGTGCATTATGCTGGGGAGCTGGGAACTGGAACTCTATACAGGTAGTCCTGCATGCTTTGTCTGCTTGTTCTGACAGGGCAAAGCACAGGAGCAGCACTCTGACCTGGTCCTCCTGCCTGGCAACAGTTTTCCCCACAGCCTGCCTCCACCACCCCCTCTATCTACCAACAGCCCCCTTCCTCCTACCCTGTCCTTCACAGCAATCTGCTGACTGAAATTCCTCTGGCTTGAAGAGGGGCCCTGCCTGTTTCCCCCATTCCTGCTGCTCACACAGTAGCTTCCTCTGCCTTATTTTCCTCTCTGACACATCCAGATTCCCTGCAGGGAAAAAACCCCATGTTGCAAGGCCTTTCTGGGGCATGGGTCTCCTGTTCCTCTCCCCTATGCCAGCAGCAGCACACACATTTGTTTCCTTGCTCCATTAAGCCAGTAAATGAGGCTGGCTTCGCTCAGCACCGTGAGCTGGTGCTCTGAGCCCAGGATGTGTCTCAGCACAAGAAATAACACTGATGAGTGCAAAGGAGGGATTTGTGAGTTTGGCACCACGCTGTTCTACCCCCTGACACTGAGGAGAACAGCTTCTGGAGACCAAATCAAGCGAGCTAATGTAGCCTGCAAATGTTTTGGGGGTTGGCCAGGTGACCATGCTGCCTTCTTTGAGGCCATCCACCCTGCTCCAGGAGAAAATAAATCAATGCAAGGCAACATCTGCCAAGATATTGACTTTGGCTCTGCTCACGGACTGCCTGCACTTCAGAGATGGGTAATATTCAGCTTGATTATCTCTCACCGCCAAGAGGAAGTTTCTCTCTATGTTTAAAATCACTGGGATGAGCCAAGGAGAAATCGATCTGTGGGAGAGAAATGCTGACAAGAAAACACCAGTCGGAGACAGGATGAGAGTGGACGATGGGTGAGCAATGGAGACAGCCTCTGGCAGCTTGCCTGGCCAGGTTAGCAACAGCCTGGGTCACTACAGCCAGAGCAAGATTAACACCAAGCACATTACTCCAAACTTTACAGCAGGCCCCTTTATGCTCTTCCCCTCCTTCCCTGAATAGCTTTTCTTCTCTTCAATTGCTCCTCAACCTCTTAAAACATCCTTTCTCTACTCACCCCTACATCCTCCTCACTGCACTGGAGTTCTCTTATTGCTTCGCGTGCACCCAGTTCACTGCTAAAGGCAGGATGCTCAGTAGTTGCAAGGCTTGCCACCTGCTTCACTTTGGCCCTTATGTCACATGCCACCTCCCTAGTGGTGAAAAGCCCCAGGAGTACTCATAAATCGCACCACATCCATCCCTCATCAGGTAGACTCAAATCCTCATGGGCTCATATACCAATGCAAAGTGATTTCATACTGATAAAAGGTGACATTTCATTAACAGAACATGCTGACAAAGCCTCATGAAGTGAGCATTCAGCAACATCATCAAACTTTCCCAGGATAAAACACTGAGCCTTCGATTTGTTTTCTCCTACTGCACTTATGGTAAAACATCCTGTAGGTCCTGTGGCCCTCCAAGGGCAGCAAATGAGAAAAAAAACCTGAGTCTCTGCAGAAGAAAATCAGTTTTAGGGATAGTTTTGACACTGATTCTTACTTCTGTTTGCCAGGTAGGTTAAGTGTCACGTGCTTGGACTGGAGTTGCAGTGATGACAGTGTTCTTGGAGCACATCATACTCCTGAGATGAAAGGGAGGTCAGCCTCAGCTAAATAAATGGGTAAGGACCTCCCGGCTCACTCAGCATCTAACTGAGGCACTTCCCTGAACCTTTCAGCTGTGTTTCTGCCTATGCTCCTGCTGTTCTCTGAGCCTGAAGGCAGCACAGAATCAAGCAGCAGAGGTAGAAGAAACCCAAAGGAACCATCTAGTCTGTTCTACTCTGTGAAAGACGGATCAGTTCTACTTCGTCATTTGTGGCATCTGTCACTCCTCGTACATGTCTACTCTGTCCTTAAAGCCCTCCAGTGATGAAGTTACGTAGCCTCCCAAGGAAATTTGATTCAATGTTTTGCTATCTTTACTGTTGCAGAGCTTACCAACACTAAACCTGCTTCTCTTGCAACAATCTTAAACTCCTCCCCATATTCTTCTGCAGAAGACATAATTCTTTTCTTTTGTATCCTATGTACCTGCATGCTATTATGCATATCTCATGTTTAGTCCTCTCTTCTTTAGTCCTAACAGCCCCATTTCCATCCATCTCTCCTCATGAGTATGCTGTCTAGACTTAAGATCATTCCCACTTCCCTCTTCTGGAGTCCATCCAACTGGACCGACATGGAAACATAAAGCACTCCAGAGAGACACAGGACCCTACTGCTGTGATCAGCAAGCAGCCAGCACTACCACTGAAGCAGGGACACAGCTACAGCACAGCACAATGATGCTGTAAAATCTAATGCTTGCCCTTCCTTCTCTCTGCTCTGGGAGCTGGATGCTGCTCCCACTTTGAGGTTTCCATGGGGAGGAAAAAAAGGCATTTAAAAGGCTAGCTGATCTGACCATGTCCAAAGTCCTTGACCCACCTGGCCTGCACTTAAGCACTGCTTCCCGAGTCAGGGAAGAACAAAGCTGCACGGTGTTCTTCCACCTTGGGATGCACTTTTCAAACTGATAGACCTGCATGCCTCTGACTCATTGCCAGTACTGGAGACCAGCCAGGAGAATAGGAAGGAAAGAAATGCCACTCTAAAGGCCAATGAATACGCATGAAGCGTGTTACGCAAGAACCCCCGTGGACCCCCTTACCCAGGTAAAAGTCCTACAGATGGCCCATCCCTAACCACAGTTGATGCAGTGGGGAGGATGTGTGGGTGGACAGATAATTTGATATTTAACTGAAAAAACTAAAATGGGTTTAATGCAGTGCAAGGGAGACAGATTGCCTGCAGCACCTTCTGCTCCTGATTATGGATGCCAATCTCAGGTTTCCCTTAAGTGTAAAAGCAGCCAAGATGTGTGGGTTTTCACCAAAGCTTCAGAGACACAGTCCTACAAAAAGAAGTGCCACAGCAGGTTAATAAAGAGCGACCATCACCGAGGAACATCCCTGATACAGCACCAGCAGCTGGCTTTAGTTTTCTGTAGCACCTTATGGTTTCATGGCAAACAGGGAGACAAACATGGGGCTGTCTCCAAAGTTTCTACAGCTTCTGCAATGGACAATTCTGGCTGAAATGATCAGAACTCACCAGCTGAAGTCCTGATGCTTCAAGGTTAGAAAAGTCTGGCAATTTGAACACCAAGAACCTTCCCTAACATTGCACCACCATTGTCTTTTAAATGCGTCTGCCTTCTTTTGCCACTTGCACAAGAAAATCTCAGATCTGCATCGCAGCGCTGATGTGTCACCCCATGTGAGCGTCACACAAGAGCGTCAAGCTTCCCACCCAAGAAAGCGCTACAACAGAGGGAGAAAAAGCCCCCAGCTGCCTCCTTCCGAGTTGCAGCAGTAGAATCACAGCACACCAAGAACACACTGCAGTGTGTTCCTCTGCTGACAGCAGCAAGGTGGCTTTCACACCAGTCTGCAGCCTAAGCTCCTGCCTGTCAATCACCTCTTAAATGAATGGGATCTCTTACCACTCCATTTCCAACCTGGATCGCAGCTGAAAGCAGGAGACACACATCACTGGGATGCAAAAGGCATCCAACTATATTTCTGCTAGGAAGAGGAAGAGCTTTACTGGTGACACAGCCCCAATTCTTACTAGCCCTCCTACGCACACCCTTTCTATGAGCTCTCAGAACATATATGCACGAGGCATTCTGTGTAGGAAGAGAAAATAAATACACTGTGGGGCCAGTCTGAAGAGCTGGAGACAGGGGACAGAACCTGCCTGAGAAATGTCAGGGGGTCGTGGAAGGACCACCCCTACTTAACCAGCATGCCAAAGGCCAAGGGGGCAGGTAATTTGAAAAGGGAGGAGGGTAGGCTGCAGCAGCCCCTCTCCATCTTCTTCCACCAGCTTAAAACCTCCCCTGTCCTTTGACTGGAGAGGACTGCTAATAAACCTGCCTGCACTGAAGGGACAAAGATGGCCCACTAAATCACAGCCCACACATGTCTCTGCTCATAGGAGGAGGGAGGCTCCAATGCCCCTTCCCCTGTGAAGCCCCAATAAACAACTGCCTCAGCTGGTGCAGGCTCCCTGCTCTATTGCTGCAGGGATGGAGACTACGGATCAGGTTACATCATATTTGGCAGAGAGGGGACAAACATTTTTCAGGGAGTAATCACTCCTGGAATGTCACTTTTCTCCAAGCTCAGAGGACACCCTGGAACAGATGGGGGTTTCCTAGCATACCAGTGCAACCTGCAGCACTCAATAATTGCTACCTTGAAGTGGTAACGTTTTCCTCCCCTCTTGAGCATTTTCCAATTCCAACATACTTATCTGTGCCTGGTCCTCTCTGTCACATGCTTTCCTTTCTATTCTCTGACCAGATGAGCACTGGGCCTGACCATGGACAAATTCCTGCTGACTCCGGTTGGGAATCGGGGCTGGGGGTGGGCATGAAACTCACTACAAAGTAGCTGGTGTGAAGGAGTCAGCTAGGCTTTGTCACTGTGGTTCCTCTCCTCCAAAGGAAAAGGAAGAGATAATGATGTTGGAACTTTTAACCTTTCTTTTTCTGAGCTTGATAGGCTTGGCCCGAGGCACCTTTTTCAGCAAAAACAGGCTGCTGCAAGATTGATTGGTTGGGTGCAGAGTTTAAAGGTAATTTTCTCTTGTCACATGTACATAAATTATTGTGGCTCAAGCTGTGATCAGCTCTACATCTCACTTGTTCGACTGCTTTTATGCCTGGGCTCCTATGAGGGGTTGCAGGAACCATGTCCAGTGCTCCCTAAGCAGCATCCAACATAAATATATATCGAGAGCACCACAGACGTACAAAAAAATTAGTGTCTTGGTTTAAGGTGAGGAAGGGGCACATACCTTCAAATCTGTATAGACAGGGCTTCCAGCTGCAGAAGTTGCTGCTAGAGCCTTGTTTTGCTCATCTATGGACCTTTTAAAATCATTCTGTCCATGAACGCCAGGGCAAGGAAAACTCATCCACTCAGATTATTCACAAGGGGGAGAGAAAAGAAGATGCACATGCACACACACAAAGGAAGCACAGCTGCAGCCAAAGTGAATTCATTTTTAACATTCATGAAAATATTCACAGAACACTTCAGTGCTATTTGCCTAAATTTTGCTGTTTGGAGTAAACACTTGAGCCAGCGCAGGCTGTATGTTCTAGGCGCAGTACCACATCAGGGATTAGAGGTGGCTCCTGGCTCCAAGTCAGATTCACACCACGTCCCCAAGTACATCTGAATCCCTCACTTTAAGGCACAGACTCACAATCTGCCACCACATAGTTCCTGACTTTTGATCCTTGCAAGAGGACTTTGTAAGTACCCACAACCACCATATTCCCCATCCACTGCAACCTTATGCAACAACGGCACGTGCGCTCTGCCAAATTTAAACACAAAAGCAGTGACAAGCAATGACAGCTCTGGCGTGCCCCTGGTCTGGGGAAGCAGACCTCTTTCCTCACCTCTACTCACCCATCCCTCTTCTCAGCTAAACCCCTTCACTAGTTTCCTTCCCTGTGTATTCTAAGCAGCTCAGACAAGGGGAAATGCACACTAGGGAGACTCAGCTGAAGCCCTGAAGACAAGAGCTGGGTGCGTTGTCTCTTCCTCCTTCATAAATACAGCTGAGATGACGACTGGGTAATTGGCTAAGTGCCTGTCAGCTTAATAACAGAGAGAGAGAGAGAGACAGAGAGGCAAAAGGAGAGATTTGTATTTACTATTCAAAGTCATGGATGCTGCCTGCCAGTGCATTTCAACACGGGCTTTGTTTGCAGAGGAAGGCATGGAAGGTGACTGGATGTGCAGCTCCGAATCATGGTCTCATGTAAGGATGGACAACCAGCTTGGGACAGAGGGAGGAAAACAGAGCACTGAGGTAGCTGCCATACAGGCACTATTGTGTTCCTGGTTAAAGTATCTGTGGTTTCCTACATGGGAAAAGCACCACCCCCCTGATGGGGCACTGTTCTCACTGATACATGAAGTCCTACCATGTTATGGACAGTGACAATGATGCATCTCCAACATGGTCATCCTGCTGACCCTGAGAGGAGAGGATGCAGTGGCACCATGAGTGGCAGCTGCACAGCGGTGTGACCATTCCCCTTTTATTTTGCAAGTGCACA
Organism: Tichodroma muraria; assembly: GCA_013390105.1. Classification (NCBI taxonomy): domain Eukaryota; kingdom Metazoa; phylum Chordata; class Aves; order Passeriformes; family Sittidae; genus Tichodroma; species Tichodroma muraria. The sequence continues at coordinate 23,134 of WAAG01073835.1, forward strand.
GCACAGAGATTGCCACGGGGGGAGCTGGAGCCCTCTTTGGCCTTTCCCTCATAAATCTGGTGCACTTCTAGGAACCCACCTAAGGAAAGCACCTGTGATGAGAAACCATTCAGACGTGTGGGTTCTGACAGGAGAGCAGGAGGGTGTGTGCAGGAGAGAAGCCTCCCTGCTCTTTCGAAGTTTTCACTACTTCCCTCTGCCACTAAACTGCAGATTGCTGAGAGTGGTTCGGATTGCTACTGGAAAAGGACAGCATTGGCCAGATCTACAGTGGTGTTAATCACTGAGACCCAGAAGAGGAAGATGCCATTATATTCTATTGCTATAGACTTGCTGCTTTTTTTCCTTAACAACTGTAGCAACTGAAACATACTGAAACAAAAGGACACTTCTAGCATTAGTGAGGATTACTGAGGATTTTCCAGGATTTCTGATTCCTGATTTTCCAGAAGTTGGAAAAAGCCACGGAGATCTCCAAGTAAGCAGACCCTCATCCTGTCCATCTGGCAGTGCTGCCTCTCAGTCACAAGTGTGGCAGCTTTACAAAGGATATGAACATTTGTCCAACTACACACAAGAAAACACTTTCCACTTTTAAATGGGAGCAAACACAGGGAAACACACCCTTGCACACAGGCACACACAGGCACACACCTCCCAGACTGCATACAGATGTGCTACTGCAAAGTATCTGCTGAATGCCAGCCCAGTGTGAGTGGGCTCATTTCCATCAAGTTATCTGGGACTGAGGAAGCCCAGCCCCAGTGAAATCAATAGAGCTGTGGCAGTGCTATTTCTCCTCTCTTTGCACAGGGCTGAGCACAGTGGGGGAACTCTAGGATCACAGCCGGCCTCTCCCACACAACCAAGTTGCTCCTAATAAAAATCTGCAGAAATATATGAGCACAGAGAAGACTGGCGGTTCAGATTATTTTGAAATAGCTGTTTTCTAGGCAGAGGTGAAACTCATCATTATTAGTTCCCATTACTTACCATAAAACCAGGCACGTTAGATGTGCTTGAAGCCTGAAGCAAATGCTTTGGTGTCAGATTCAGCTGAAAATCACATTCGTTTTTTCTTCAGCAAGAGAACAGTAAAAGAAAACTCAGTAAATTCCTGACTTCACCTTTGTGCCCTCCATTGCACTTACTCCAGCAGAGCACGAGTTCACACAAACCAGAGTGAATTTTGATGGACAACAAAACTAGGTAACTTCAATGAAAATGGCTATATTCAGCCTCACAGTGAGCCTGTTGAAGCCCTGCCACTGTATCAGCAGCAAGCTGTGGCCCCGCAGATCTGTCAGAATCAGATGCCTGTGGGTCTGGATATAAAGGGCAGGTACGTGTAACATATACTTTGAAAACTTATAGTTATGAGATGGCAAATTCCAGTAACTATGAGCTATTTTAAGAATAGGTCTTTCCTCATGACCTGCTGGGGAGGGGAGTAGAAGAGGCACCGACTCTGAGACACTTCAGGTAACACGTAGTACTATATATAAATTATAATGCCAACTAAGTAGGAAAACATATGGTACTTAGTTACAAACTGAAGTGTGTGTGCAGACTCAGGGGAGGAGGTTAAAGCTATACAGTTCAATACTGTCTCTCCATCTTTCTGAGTGAAAAATATACGTACAGTGTTATTAAACATACACCATTTCAGCAAAGAAAGCCTTTCCTTTTCTAATTTCCATTCCACTTTTCTTTGTGATGGGTTAGTCCCACCTTGTAGAAAGCACATTCTCACGAAGGGCTCCCTCACCTCTGGGCACACCATATAAAAATAGTGTGTGTGTATAAGGAGAGATGATGACTGCCAGCCTTTGACCATACATATATTGCAACTTCCTTTGTCATATGTATACACACACACTCATACATCTATGGGTGCATGTGTGCCTTCATATAATGGCACCATCTGCTGCCAGAGCTGGAAGTTTTGCAACATCATCTGTTACTACATTTATACGTTTTTATTTTTCATTTGGAGGAAAGAATCAGCAGAGTTTGCACAGATCCCGACTTACCCTGTCTCGACATGTGGACGCTAGACTTGATAAAGAAGGCTTTGTACAGACCAGAGAGCGAGGAAAGCACTTGGGACTTTTAGTCAACACCAGTGTGGATGAGGAGGTACTAGGAAATCCTCATTTGTCACATTTGATGGGTTGTTGTGTGGCTGAGCCAAAAGGCAACCCAAGCTAATGGATAGGTCACTAGTCTGAGTGTGTCTGAGCCCTGGGAGCAGCCCAGGCCAGTCCCCTCACCTCCCACCTACCCCCAGCCTGGGTCCATCCCAGCTAACAGCCTGCCCGCCCTGCAGAGGGGGGATCTCTCACTCTGCTCACGTGGCACTTAATACAAAGGGTGCCTCAACTTAGTGCTGGCCTCTAAGTGCCACAACAATACCACTAATAACCAAGGTTACAATTTTACTGCCAAGACTGTATTATTATGTGGCATTATACGTTTGAACATGCCTATTCTCATTTCTAGCAAAGGGCTTAGCTCAGTGTTCCCTGTTATAAATCACATGCTAATTATAAGTGTAATCTGAACAGCTTTTTCTTTTAAAATGACTGTATAGGGCATAAACTTTGTTGTGTTGCTATTTTACCTGAGGTGCCTTTGTCCTCTAGCTCAGATCCATGTGTAACATATCAGCAAAATACTGGGAGGCCAAGAACAGAGTTTGCATAAATTGCTTATATTGCAGGATTACACCAACAGCACTGTCATTACTGCTGGTAATTTGATTCTAGCCCATCCTTTGACACATGCAACTTGAAGAAACTAAGTACCCATTAGGATGGATGTTCCTAAATGTGCTATCAGCCTGAAACTTTACATTATTTTAAAATACCTGGTAAAAATGAAAAATGCACACTCAGTCAAAAGTTGGTTTTCATCTGTAAGTCAGCATGAGATTGTTTTAATTCTTGATGAAAAGTTGATGCTTGGAAAAACTCAGGAGCAATGAGCCAAACTCTGGCCTTGGCGAGATCCCAGTTCTCCAAAGGCTGAACATCACCTGAGCAGTGCTCAGAAGCTTATGCCCTGTATGAGTCACTTGTACCTCTTTATTAGCAGTCCCTGGGAATATGCCCCAAAGACAAATGGAATATTTCTGGCTCTGCCCTTGGGCTTTAGTGGATTTGTACTGGTATAACGGAACAGATTGGAAAGGAGATGTGACCCATTTTGGCTCCAGCTGGTGATGAGCTCCATTTCAGGAGTTTTTAAAGGCTAAATCTGCTCTTGTGCCAGGACTTCTAAAATCCCTGGGCAACCTGCAAGTCCTGCTGTCACCCCCAGATGAGCTCTTTGAAGGCATTTTGAGGTGAGCTGCTGTGGTGGTTCTTGAGGCAGCTGATCTTTCCCCAACATGCTATACAGGTACCTGATTCCATAGCATGGACTCCCCACTGCCATTTTGCTTTTAAACCATCCAGAGGGCCAAACACAACACAGAAACACAGTTCCCTTCCTTCCCAGTTTGTAGCAGCTGCCCTTCATTACTGCACGTGTCCCAGCTTAGCCAACATCCTCATATTCCTCATACTCCCCTTGGGCTGAAAGTGTGTTACAGAGCACAGGGTGTACCTGCCTTTGCTCAGCCAACATGTGCAGAGCAAATGAGGGGGGGAAGGGATGCTGAAGGCAGGTAAACAGCAAGGAGATTTGGGGTAGGAGACTGTTTTCCTTTTCCTATTTTAATTCGTTTGGGGGATATGTTGTGCATTTCTTGTTTGGATATTCTTTTCTTCTTTTCCTAACACCAAGCAGGGAGGTTGCATACAAAACCTGACAACATCATGATCATTAACTTGAAAGCAAGACATCGGCAGGAACTGCAGCCAAAGTTCCCTCTCAATACTGATAAAAAGGTTCAGTGTCCTTCTTCACTTGCTAAGACAGAGTTAAAAAAATGAAACCTTATTAAGTCTGACAGGCTCATCAATATAAAGTGTCATCTTTGAAACATCCTACTCTCCTTTCTTGGTTGCAGCTGGACAAACACCAGCAACTCTGCTCAGCCCTTCTCACCTGTTGCAGCTCTCAGACCCCTCCTCTCTTTTCTGCCTTGCTCTAAGGAGCAGACCATTACCCTTTTCCCTGCAGATAGTCTATCATGAGCTATTTTTATTCTCTCTGCAATTCCCTAACTTCCCCATGCCAAATACTTGCTAAGAGTCATCAACCTTCAGCAAGGCCGACAAATGAATCAAATCTGCTGCCAGGTCATCTAGGAGATGAGCCAGTTTAGAGTTAGGGACATTTTTTAATAGTCCCATACTGAGGGAATATTTTACATGCTATAGCTTTAAAAAGTCATCTCCAAACTTATCAGAATAATTCTATTCTGAGTAACAAGCTGCAGATGAAGCTTCAGAGGACTGGCTTCCTTTAGGAACATTAGGGCTTATAATAAACTATTTTTCTCCACTTCGTAGATCAGTCCACCCACCCATTCTTCCACCTACAAGTGTAACCCTATATACAAATGTGTAAGGCCCCAAAGAGGAAGACTCATTTAGAATATCCTGTCCTTGGTGATTTGCTGAATGATTTGCATCACAATTTACAGGAACAAAATGTTTTTTGTTATCTTATCACTGTGTATACTTCTTTTATTTCTCTCCAACTGTGTATCATTTTTTCTCCCTCCTACATTTTCATTTCCCTTCAAGCTACAGGAGCTACTGGGCACTGGAAAACTGATGCTGCACAATCCTTCTGAAGCAGATGTTTAGCAAAGATAGGTGATATGATCCATGTATAGAAAACTCTTACCTATCTCTCTGTGGACAAAGTTCTGCTTTGAACACAGTTAGTATAGATCATCTAATGGAGTTCATGTTTTTCCCATCTAGCTCTTTTCCTTCTGTTGTCATAGTGGATCTATAGACAGGGAGAGTGAGGCACTGGGAGTTTTTCAAAACAAGGCTGTCTTAAAGTGAGTTATGTTTTGGAAGGTCGACAAAACAGCGAGGGGGAAGCTGGCAAACAAACCTTTGCTTTAAAACAGAGGACATGAAATGTTATCCTGCAGGACCTGAAGTCCGTGGGACATAGGGAACTCTCACACCTTCCAGTTTAATGTGGCAGTCTGTCTCCCAGTACAGCCTGTTTTCTGCTTCTTGTCTCAAAGAGGAACTGAAATATCTCAGAAACCTGGGTCCGGTCCCAGGAAAAGGGAGAGGAGACAGCTGCCCTTCCCATGAAATGTGGAAAGTATATAGCTGTCCAGATCTGTTTAAAGATCTTAGGAAGGCAGCTGAAGGAAAAAACGTACAGCCTGTGCACTGGCCACAGTCACTTCTGACAGAAATGCAGCCTGCCAGGAACACAGTATTGCCCGGGGCAAGCATTTACATGGCCGGGTGGTGTGCTGCTCCTGCAGACTGTGTCACTTGGCACACATCTGGCTGACACAGCTGGATCACTTCACTCAGGTGTTTTCTTTTAGTGCCTGACATAACACTGGCAAGCCACACGCAATCACTGAAACCACTCTCCCATGCAGCCCCGTGGAGCTTGCTGATGAAGGAACGCTTCACACGCAGCACTCGCAGGCACCATCTCCACCATCCGCTTAGCCCTCCCGGCTGCAAATGCAGCTTTAGCACACAGCATCCAGATAAACTGAAAAGCTCCAAGGTTAAGTGGGAAATAGAAATCTAGTGACCCCTGTCTGGGCAAGTGAGCTTAATGACTTGTCTGCTGCTGCATGTACCAAACATATGCTGGGAAACATCTGTCTGAGCAGCCCCTCCAAAATAAATGACTGATGGGAGTTATTTGCCTTTAAAAATGGGATAAGTCAGCTAGGAGTTCTGCTAGAAAAGGGTTAATGGGATATATGAATTGGTAGTGAGTGGAAGAGAGAGTAGAGAAGCTGGAGTCAGAGGCAACACCCCTTGTTAGGTGTTTACCATGTCGAATCTAAACCGCTTCCACTGCATATGCAAGGCAGATGAATTACTCTGTAAATCCTATTACTCTGTGTGGATAAATCTTACATTCAAGTTAACAAGTCTGGAGAGCTGGGGAATGGAAGCTGCTGAATGGATATTCCAGGATCAAAACAACCGAGGACATGGGAGGCGACCAAAGCGATATGCGTACGCACACACACACGCATACACACACATCCCTTTTCCAGCATCCTTCTTCCCTCTATCATTAAATGGGAGGGATGCAGGACACAGGGGATCGTGTAGCAGAGCGTCTGGTGACATCCAGCAGGATTTATTTCACAGAAAGAGAAAGAAAACTTTGCTGCTGCTGTTAGCTTTATTAGGGGATTGCTCCCTCGATGCTTCAGGGTTGGTGCACTATCAGCTCCTCATACAGACCAGAGACTTATTTTAAATTACACCCAGTAGTTTTACAGCCATAATACACAGTGTGCACACTCACACATGCAGAATTTTCCTTCAGTAGGGGAGTTACTGCAGGTAAGTTGAGCAAGGAAGAATTTGAAAAAAGAAACCTACAGGAAAAAGACTACTGCAGTTCAGCTATTTGGGACGCTCCTAACTGAAAGCCCAAATAGTGTCAGAAGTACCTCTGGAAAACCTGCACAATGAAACCAGAAATGTAACACTCAATACTGCCAGTAAGCAAGGTTTCATGTGCAAAGACATCCTCATTACAACCAGACACACAGGCACAGCATACACCCATTTATTTAGCCCTGCAAAAAGCCCAACACACTAAGATACAATCTTCGTAAATGTCAGAGCTGCTACACCATTTTTTCACCAGCCTTTTCAACTACTGCATCCATCTGCCCTCCCCACAGGGCAGAAAAATAAATAAATAAAATTAAAAGACAAGAGTTTCCCAAAAGAACTTGCCTGAGAGTTCTGGCAGCGCCAGGGATAAAGTTTTTGCATATGTACAAAAAGAAGCATGGGAAGATCAATGGAACATCTGGCAAGCACAGCTGGATCCCTTTTCGATTCCTCTATTGACACTGCAGGGCTGGTGGAAAGTGTACGTTCGCAAGAGCTGGCTAACACAAGCAGATCTTTCCCCACTGAAATTCTTTCGATCCAGAGCACTACACAGAGGATAGCGTGGCAAGAAGTGTTCAAAAGCTTTGCAATTTTTTCATATTAAAGCACAAACACACACGCAGAGCCTGTTTGTAGCGGCTGCTGCTGCTGCAGTTTGAGAGGCAAAATAACACACTCTCTCACAGAGACATATACACACAAATCTGTATCACGTCACACGTACACGTTGCATACATGGCAATATAGATGCACACACAGAAGAGGAAAAGTTGGCAAAATGCCCTACCTGAGGATGGCTGTGTCCCCTTGCCTCACGGTGATGTTATCGGTACCTCGGGTAAAATCCACGCTGCGGACTGGCAGCCCTGTAGGGAGAAGGCAAAGCAATCTCAGTAGGACCAGCGGTAATTGTTTCCGATCAGGCTGAGCCCTTGCTACCATGGCTGGTCTCGTCGAGTTTCACTGTCAGTACTTGGCTTTCTCTGCCTGTGTATGTGGACAGAGAGACGTAGAAAGAAAAACAATAATAATAATAATGTACAACTCTCGCTGTGATCGACAGCCCAAGAAAGGGGAGGTGATTTCACAGTCCTTCTCAGCTGCCACTTTCTCTTGCTCTTTCCAGTCTCTTGCTGGCTTCTTTCCCTTCCTTGCCTTTTTTTTTAAAGGCTTTCCAAAAAAAAAAAAAAAA
>WAAG01073835.1:31345-54407 GCA_013390105.1 Tichodroma muraria
GCTCCCCATCCCTCTATCCCTGTATCCCTCTCCCGCGGGCGCAGCCGCCCGGGGGCCCCGCGCCGGGGACCGGGGCTGCCCGGGGGGACACGGAACGGCGGCCGGGGAGGGGAGGGGGGCACTGCAGCGCGGAGAGGGGGCTTGGGAAGGCATGAGGGCTGCGGAGCAGAGGGGGGAAGCCCCGGAGGAGAGGGGAGGAGGGAGAGGAAGAGGAGGCTGGAGAAAGGAGGAGAAGGGGAGCGGGGAACTGGAGCGGGAAACAGAGAGAAGGCAGGAGCAGCCGGGAGCTGCTGAGCGGGAGGGAGGCACAGGGAGCAGGGCACAGAGGACGGAGGAAGGTACGGCCAATATTCTCAAGATGAAATAGGAGGAGGAAAGAGGGTCTGTGGCCAAAAGTGCAAACAACTTGGCTTGGCGGCCTGAAGCCACACGCTAGCTGATTTACAGAGCAGCATCCTTGCCAACTGCCTCTGCAGCCTCAAACCTCGCTTCTTCCCCCTCACAGACTTTCCTCTCGCCAAATAACCAGTTGTACATCCCTCCCTCCCACCTCTCTCCACTCAGCCCTTCCCGCCCCCCAGCTCCTTTCCCAGCCTCGGAGCGACGGACCGGAGACAATGCCGGCATTGAGCTGCCCGCGGTGTGAATGCTCGGCCTGTGCTGCCGGCTGCCAGAGCCCGCAGCTGAGCCCCGCGCCCGCCGGCGGCAGCGCTGCCCACCCGGGAACGCTCCCGCAGCCCACGGCCCTCCGCCACCGCAAAGAGAAGGGAGATTAAATTAATGGAAAGGAATAAGCCCTATGTTTTATTGCTGATGCCTGCCTGCCATTCCACCAGCCCGATCTCTGCCTGCGGGAGGGATCAGAACTGCTCCTAGGGATGCTTGGCTAATGTAACCCTTCTGCGACCCAAGCACGGCGGGGCTGGGACGGGGGAGCAAAGAGGGAAGGGGAGGTTTAAGAGGGGTCCAGAGAATCAGGTGCAAGAAAAGCCATGGGGATGCTCGGCTGAGAGTTGCTGCCCTGTGTGGTCACAGAGCTGGTACATGTGTGCAGGAAGGGAAAAAACAGGTCTTGTATGTAGCCTGCTTCACCTCTGCTCCTGCAGCCTTGTGGGATACAGTGCACTCAAACCGAGGAGACATAAGGAATGTCACTGTCATGGAAATGGCCATGTGGGACCAGATTAAAGGACCCTCTAACCCTTCCTCCTGTCTCCAAGCAGCCTAAAGCCAATGCCTGGTGAAGCTCTCAAGCACAAGGCAGCATGCAGTGGTACTGCCCCAGGGCACTTATCTATTTCTAGTGATTTATGGCTGAGGCATGTCCCCAGCCAATGGCACTGCCTTTGTAGTTAGTGGTACTTGAATGATTTTCTTCTTCCAGGAATACATCCAGTTGCTTTCTGAACTCCTAGAGACTGGCCCCTGCAGCCTTGGTATAGAAAGGCCTCACTGTCTGAGTACTTAAACAATCCCTGCAAGTGTTAAAGGGACACAAATTAGGGACTAAGGTCATGACACTGCTGCTCCAGTGCCATGCATGCAGCAGCAAGAAGAGATGACTGCTTTGTATTCAAGCCAAGGAGTGAGGCGAGTCAGACGTTTCCTCTGCAGTAGACTTGGCAGGGATAGCACCAGAGGGGGAGAGGAATGAGGAGCTAAAGGGGTTAATCCACACACTAGATTTACCCAAGCTACTGCAGAGAGAGACACCACTCCACAAGGGTATTGCTCTGGAGAAGACCATGATGCTGGCACTTGACTGCTGACTGGTAACCACCACTCTAGGATGGAGAGATGCATCGGGCTGCTGGCATGCCAGAAGAGGGACATCACCAAGGGGAAACCTCTGCACTCCCCGTGACAGACTTTGAGTACAGCTGAAAGACCTGGTCCCGTATGAAGTTACCAATGAAAGAAATGCACCTGTCTCACAAGCCAGTGTTGTATGGATCCTTTTTACAAGGGTCTCCCAAATATGTTTCATCTACATTTAATAAGAGCTATTGTATGTTAATTAAATGCCCGTAGAGTAAGTAAAACATATTTGTCAAAGATTAACTATTATGCAATGCAAGAAGCATCTGCCACCCAACTGCTAGAGCTCACTAAATATTTCCTTATCTTAGAGTATTTACTTAGGAGGCAATAACTATCCAGTTAAATCTAAATTTAATGCTTAGTTAAATATAGTTCATAGAAAGTGGCACCAAAATGTTTTATACAGAGAAGGACAGAGGGGGTTTCAGGGAGGGAGAAGGAAGGAATCCTGTCTCCAGGCTCCATTAAGATCCTGATACAAGGTGGGACTGCATGTGGCCATGCCCCCTACCAAGAGAGGTGCATCTCAGAGGACTCAGAGGCCCCCCTTTGCTGATGTAGCAGTACAGGGGATGATTTCATCTTCTTATTCATTTATACAATCCTCATTAGAACTACTGTAGCATAACTAAATAAAAACATTATTATAATATTATTATTATTATTAATAATAATAGTAATAATAATACTAAACAGAGAAATGGGGTCTTGTGAGGGCCTTGTGAACCTTGTGAAAAATAAAACAAAAACAAAACCTAAAGCTGATAGGTCTTATTTGCTTTTAGAAGTGTACAGAAGCAAAAGGAAGGGGTTGCACAAATGTAAAAGGCCAAACAAGCCAGAATCACACAAATCCTAGGAGAGTGTCTCACGAGCAAAATAATGTTATTTTTCTATGTGTTCCCAGAAGAAATAACTCTCTGGATCCATCTCCCCCTGCTGGAAGCAGATAACAAAGCAGCAGGTCTGGCTCCTAACTTTCCTGCCTCCTAAAAGCTTGAGGAAAAATTCACGTAAACAGTCAGAGCATGGACACCTCAAATCCATACTGCAGCCTTTTAATGCCATTTATCAGTACTCCCGGTAGGTGCAGGACTGGCAGGATGAGCCTGACTGACCAGATTTTGTCACTACGTAGTTCAAGAACGGACAGAGCAGCACAAGCCCAGCCCTACAGGTATCACATCCCTCCCCTCCAAGGCAAAACACTTAAACCCTGTTTAAAGGGAAAAGGGCCCAGAGCAACACACTTTGATGAGCACAGACTCTAAGGCACAGCCAGAGACATGACAGAAACGTCTGAATGGCAGGTTCAGGAACGTATCTGTGTTTCCACGCTATGGATGTGGGATTCGTTTGTGTACCATGCTAGAAGGAAAACAGCAGCATGAGCTGAGGCAGCCTGGCTATCCCTACTTTCCCTGTCTTTGAGGCGAATGGGCTGAAGACCTCACAGTTTGGACACCTAGGCCAGATAAAGGAGAGAGCCTCCATATTGGTCCTGGAAAGGCAGGAGGTATGTTGAGATATTCCATGCTGAGCTGCTCTAGGACAGGTACTCAGGCCACCTCTGCCTACCTGCATGGCAGCTCAGTTTTTCAGATACTCAGGGATTGACATTGAGAAAGCCTGAAGTGCCATCTGCTTTTCATGGAGAGCCAAGAGACACTGGAAGCATGGACTCTGTCCACAAATGGGAGTGGGGTTTATTTTGCATTTGAGGTGGCTAAATGCAAAGAGCGATCCATGCACTTCACTCAGTGCCAACTGCAACAACCATCTGTATGATGTGGATGGCTGCCCCTCTAGGACTGAAGCGAGGCTCGTCAGCTCACACCACAAACAGCCACACAAAACGGAGTCATTCTCACTTGACTTTCATTCACTACCAGCCACACCGAAACTGAGGACTGGATCCCAAATACTGCTGGAATCCGGGAAAAGGCATTTCTGAAAAATACCAAAAAAAGCAAACTTCTCACACAAGTCTCCAGACCATATCATGACTGACACAACAGTTTTAAGGGGAGTCTGCAATGGCTCTGCCAGCAGAGTTCAGACACATAGGGACTTTATTTGGGGTATCTGCAACAGTGAGCGAAAACGTATGATGTTTTGTGAGCTATAACGCATTTAGTCAAGATACACTGCTGCACAATGCAGCGGAGCCTGCTCAGAGCTGCTCAGCCATGAAGAGAAAATGCAATTTTGTCTCATTGGCAGAGGAGTTATGGAGAGGAACGAGGAAGAGCCAAAGGGGTTTCACAACATGTTGAGGAAGATTAAGGGACCGTGGAAGGACAGCCGTGATCTTTCTGTCCTCTCTTCATTCCCATATCTGCAGCTCCTGCATGCACACATTTCTGCTCTGATGTGCAAGGGCAGCATCCCACTGCAATTCAGCAGTTATGTGCCATTCTCCTTTGATCCCTGGGATACAGGGAGCCATAAGAATAGAAGAAAAGGAGGAAAAGCAGGGCTAGAAGAGAGATGGAAAATCAAACTTACGAAGCACTTATTATAGGGAAAAATTCTGCAGTTTGATAAAATATGAATATATAGTGAATATTCATATATAGTGAACTAGATATGACTATATAGTTTTTATGTATACTTTGCAAGTCTAAAAATTAAACTGGCCTTTGATGCTCAAAAAAAGAGCCAGTTTAGAGCCAAGACTAACATCCAGACATGTAAGGCAACCAGACCGAGCTTCCTCTGAAGTAAGGACCTCATTAGGTAGAAGAATTTACTGCATCGAGAGCGCTCAGCTAGGCCATAACTGCGGATGATAACATGCATGCACAACACCTCTCTCTAAGCGTGGGCACTGAGCTGTAACAGAACTCCCTCCTGTACAAGAACAAGAGCTGATTTTCACCAATTTGTAACCTTGCTACTATGCAATTGATCTGGTTTCACAATTGATCTCCTTGGTGTGGACAATTTAGAGGTCAAGGGCCAGGTTCTCAATTGCTGTAAGCTGACGTATCACCAGCACTGTCACAAGAGCTGTGCTCATCTACACCAGCTAAAAACAAGTTGTGACATTCATCTTCTTCTATGCGGCAGGGGTAGAGAACTGTGTTATCATCTTTGAAAGAAAAAAACTTGTCTGATTGGATGGAGAGATTTTCTTCAGAAAGTTTCACCTTTACTTAAAGACCAAATCTGAAGGCTGGACAGGAAGAAAATAGTAGCCTACAGAAGCTTTTTCTTCATCAGCATGACCAAGCAGAATTAAAGAATTAGTACTGCAGATGGTTTGTAGCCTTAGTTACTAGTTGCTAACACAGCAAGTGCTTGTAAAACTACAGATTCATTCTGGAATGATCCTTCCTGCTTGAGAGGGTGAAGACAAAGAGAGTGCTTCTTTCTTTGCTTAAAACAAAAGCTGCCCTTCCAGTCTTATATAAATACAACAGTACAAGAACAAAAGTCATCAGTAGTGTCAAGAGCATCACACTGTCTTTCCCCTGAAAGATCACATACCATTAGTGACTTCCTTACCAACACCTCACAAGTGGACTTTGCAGCTGCTTCTTGCCAGAGGGTGTCAAATCATTTTGAAACCACTGGAGGCCAGGCTGCTCAGCCAGTGCTGCTGTATGGCAGGGAGCCAAGCTGCTTGCCATTGCCCCAACCCAGGAAGCAGTCCCAGTGGGAAACCTGTCCCCACAAGGAAGGCTGGCTCATGGCTTAAGCAGCAGGGGAATAGCTGATCCCAGTTCTGACATCCCTCGTGGGAACAAGGTAGCATGTCGGCCTGTATTTTTTAAATGTGACTACAGGAGTTTGGATACAAATCTAGACAAGGAGTCCATCCCTCCCACTGAGGACAGCTTCAAAATCTCTTTATATTTGGCAGTGAGTGGTTGCTTCACAAATGTCACATAACACTTGATGAGTCAGGCAGATCCAGAGTTCAACCCTACAGGTCCTTAAATAAGTCACTTCCCCATAAGAAGGCAGTAGCTCTGTCTGCTTACTCCTAGTATCTCCCAAAAACTTTCCTCCCAGTGCCAGTGAATATTTACTGCTCTCAGCAAAAGTAATTAGGATTGACTTCACAAGTGGCTACAGTGGTCAACAGTGTCTCCCAACACAGAAGCAGAGAGATGACCCAAAGATTGGGAAGCTCTAGGAGGACAGTCCAAATTCCTCAGTGAATTTGGGTAAATTACTTAATGAAGCAGTCACAGAGGCCTAAAAAGTTAATTTCCCTAGACTCCCTCTGCCCTCAGAGAAGTAATCTTGCCTTGAGGGCACTCAGAGCAGATGCCTAATTTCACCATTTAAAATTGTCCTGTCTCTCAGGGCGTGTCAAAGTTTACAGCTCCATTGCAGAGATCCTCACACAAGCTTCCAGTCGCACACACAGAGCAGCCTGGAAGGCTGCAGGGTGATCTGACATGATCTGACACTACTCTACAGAAAGCCCCTGCAAGACTCAATCTACAGAACATGCCAGGCGTGACCCATTTCCAGCTTACTCCTTAACAGGCCCCCAAACAACTGCCTGGCAGTTGCAAGGGATGGCCGTGGATGGCTGCAGACAGGAATTCTATACAGCTAAGAGGTGGTCAAACCCATCCTGCAGAGCCCTGATGCATATTCAGTGACCTGCTCTGGCACGGAGTTCTGGACACAATGCTAATGGATGAGCATAATCACCCTGACAGCAATGATTCTGAAGAGAGCTCCAAAGTCTTGCTGAAATGATGCATTCTACACATCCATCATTACGGGAGAATTAATTTTATTGTGAAGAATAGAGTGCAGCAGGCTGTTGTGCCATGCATTTTCTTGTCTGTTACAACAGCTCCAGCATCGCTTCTATGAAAGTTAAACTGAGGCCTGCAGCAAGACAAGAAGAAATCTCAAGTTTTGTGGTGCTGTCAGGACACAAGGCAGTGTCAGAAAGCCTCACATACAAGAGAAATTTGTATACAAAAATTTCAAGTTTCCTTTGAAACTATGACCTGCCTGAATTCAAGCTTCTGAAAACACTTCCATTAATTTCACTGTGTTCAGATCTGTAAATAAGGAAAACACATCTTTAACATGTCCAGATCTTCAAAATGAAAAGCCAGGAGAACTGTCCCACAGACACAGGCTCAGTTAATACCATCCTTACAGACTACAGGTCAGGGATATCTCTGCATCAGCATTTAGAGTTAGTGCATGTGTAGTCTTTCAACATAAACTTTTTTGTTTCAGCTTTTCTTCTTATCTTTATGCTGCTCCCTTCCAAACTTTTACCCTGACATTTTCAAGGTTCTCTCCCTTTCCTGTGTTGCTCCCATACCCCATTTCTGTCAGGCTATGTCATAGCCCTACATTTTAAAGCTGGAAGGGACTTCTCAGATCATCCTATCCAGCTGCCTGCCTCAAGCCACAGAAATTCACCTACTTCTTGGGTTCAATGATTAATTACCACATCAGATTAAGAATTTTTCTTGTTGTTTTAAACACAAATGTTATTTCCTTTATCATCCAGCCACTGAATTGAATCATGCTTTTGTCTGCTTAAATGGTTGCCTATTATTAAACACTATCTCCTTGAAATATGTTGTACTTGTTTGAGTCTTACATTGTACCACTTTTGTTCCTAGTTCAATACTTTGCCACAAATGCCAAACACCTGGTGCCAGAGAGGAAAATAGGGGTCTTTCAGCAGCCTCTAAGAGAGCTGGCAGATGCAAGATTAATATCACTGTCCTTGATATGGGTCAGATAGCAAAGAAGAAGGGCCAGGAGCGGCCATTTCAGGCCCAAGTATAAGCATGGGAAAGGGGGAAGTAGGATCAGGGGTGGAACAACAGAGGACCTGCCCACCTGGGTGAAATGGTGGAGAAATTAGGCAGCTTCTCAGAGAGAGAAGGCATTTTGCTAGAGGTGATTAGAGCAGCTCATTCTGTCAGACAGGACAGAGGAACCTCCATCTCTGTGCTCAGATGCGGTGGCCACGCAGCTGTATGGCCTGTGGGCTTCACCACTTGCAGGACCACCACGTCTTCATCTCAGAACCACCCTGATTCCTGCTAAGTCATGTTTAAATCAGCGTGGATAAGGCAAAACAAACTCAAGTGTGGACAAACTTGCAAACCACTCAGATGAAGCAATACCTTTCAGAAAAAGCAGTACTTTTCAAGGGACAGAAATTCTTCCCTGAATCACTGCTGCTTATGACTCTGTTAAGTCTGGGCTGGATGAGGGATGCACACATCCTGAATGAGCTCCCTAAAACAGAGGTCTGGGGAGTCCATTTATAAAAGCCTTCCAGGCAAGAGTGAGAGTAAGTAGGTGTTCTCTTGAAGGGGCATAAAATCTGTGTAGGGACTTGACCTGTTTCAGGCCCTAAAGTGCCAGCAAATGCTCACACACACACACACACACACACACACACACACACACAATTTACTCAGCTCCAGCAACCTGTTAGATCCAGCAGCTGGCAGGGCTTTGTGAAACAAAGAGCCCAGAACCCACACAGGAACAGAAGCATTGTGCCCTGTGAAACCCCTGGGGGTTGTGCATAGTCCTGGCCTTCAGTGACACTTTACTTTCTTAATTTATACAATACACCAGTATTTTTTAAAATAATGTAATGAGCCCGCTAGCTTCTTCCAGCAGGCAGGGATCAGGGAAGGACAAAGAGCAGGTTGGTCAGAGCACTATAGCAGCTGGCTGAACAAAGGCAAGTGATGTGAAAAAAAAAAATCACTAAAGTTGAATCAGACTGGAGCAAGATAATAAGAAAAGGCCCAAAGAAAACCTTTGATGAAGAGATGGAGCTCTGAATAGGGCACTTACGTGCTTCATTACTTGCCCTCTCATGGAGGAATGGACTGGAAGATGAACTCCAAATACCACACCTATCGCATGTGAGGGTGAGGCTACCTCAAGTGTCCTCCAGGAAAATCTATTTTTTAGACAAAGTCATTGTCCATAACACCTTTTCACCTTATTCTTTCACTCTGAAAGGAATCATCCCGTGTTTGCCAGATACCAGTGGGAATCAAGGGGGGGGCCTGAATTTGTGAAATGGAGGGTTCCAAGTTACTCAAATAACTGCTTCTGAGCTTTTGGTAAGACAACCACTTTCGCATACAGTTTTCCGAAAGAATGATAAAAGTGGTTTATCAGAACTACTTTTCATCTGATGAGAGTACAGCACAAAGGAGCTGGCAGGAAAACTTTCTATAGGCTTGGGGTGATAAAACCTTAATGCCAAATGCAAGGGGTTACCTACTGATGTGATGATTCTGCGGAAGGAGGTTGAGTAATTTAAGTTGTTTATCAGTGTGTGAGATGTCAAAGGCAACCTTGACAAGTAGTAGCCCCTTGGATGAATCAGGGGGATATAATCAAGTGGACCTCTGCCACTGATTTCTGTGGGGCTATCATTTCATTTCTTGAAGTCTGCCCCTCGCTTTCATTTCCCGTAAACTGCTCTTGGCTGGAGAATGACTGCAATGCAAAGAACAAAGCAAACACAGAAATTAAGGCACACCTTCAGATTTGTGTCAATTTAACTTAACTACAACAATTTTCCAGTAAGCTCATTGCTCATCAAAGGGAGGAACAAACAGTGAATCTGGATGGCTTCAGACAGACACAGCATAAGCAAATTAAGTGCAAATTTCGCCTGCACCCAGCTCATTCAGGACACCCCTGTTCTGTCCATCAACATGCCCTGGTATTCCTGCCCACTCTCACCATCTGCTGATGTAGCTAAGTCCTGAAAAGAAGAAGCTGCTATTGCCCATGAATTTTTAATGCAGCAAGGAAAAGGCTGCAGAAAGAAGAATATTTGGTGGCATTTACTCCCTGTGATCAAAGCCATTTCATGTCTCTTGTGTGATATTATTAGAACACAGTATGAAGTGAAGGCAGCGTTCAGAGTGAGGTCCCTATTCAAGAAACATTTTCTGCAGAGGAGAATGCAAGAACCAATGCCAGCAGGAAGCCCATATTCTTACATCCTCTCTCTGCCCATGTGTATCTGCATCACATGACAGAAAGAGCCAAGCAGGTACCTTAACTGCATTTCCCTCTATCACAAGCACGATGTTCAATGGGACACCTCCAGTCACCTGTGAAAGCTTTCCAACACCCCAAAGCACTTGTATGGTAAGCAGTAAGAGACCCCAGTCTAAAGAGATAATATGCCACAGGGTAAGGATAAGGAGCTGTGTTTTAGGTTTCTGCTGTCACTGGCATTTGTTAAATAAAGTAGTGACTGTGTGCCTGCACACACTAAGCAACAACCCAAGAGGACACAATGCCATAGAGAGTGCTGATGTGTCCTGTCTCTGTCCTATCACGAGCTGAGCCAATCCTCCAGGGCCAAGAGGCAAGTGAACACCATACAGGAAATCCTGTTATGCACTCAGTGAGCAGAGCGGGAATTTTTAGCTATTGAGAAAGGGGTACAGGTGTTCAGATAGATTTGGCTCTCAAGAATTATGGATTAATTCCAGACCTCTCCTCTTCTCTACTAAAGGACACAACAAAACACATACTATAGTAAGTTTTTTGAAAAGTTTCTTCTTCTGACCTCAGACAAACATGGATGCACGAGAATATTCCCCTGAGAAATATCTGCACTAGCTGAATGTGCTGTAATTACAAATTGCCAGTCTAATTGCCATTGTTCAATTGACAATAAAACTCAGGCACTAAGAGGCCACACTGATCAAACTCCTAGCCACAAGCAATGCATCCCATACAGATCACATTCTGTTGTTTGAGACCTTCTGAAGCAAATCTGTCCACTGCTGGTAAGTGTTTGACGAGTGCTTCATGAGAAGCCGATGCCTTGTTCACAATATACCTCTGATGGCACTGAGGGTGCATTGTTCACACCAGCTGAAATTGTCAGCCTCTATTCCACAGCATACTGACTGAGATGTCTGTAAGCGACGGTCAAGGTTCAAAAAGCAGCAGGGATACCTGTGCAAAAATATTTTCCCATTGAATCCTGCTGCTGATACGAGACCCTTGACTGGTCACTGTAAACCATCACAGGAATGCATCTGCACTAATACCACACAAGTAAAGACAAGGGAACCACAAGGGAAGCTGAAGTGAAATTAAAGTCTTTTGATAAAAATTATGTCTGTAAATGAATGCTGACAGCCGTCATGCAGATGTTTACAGAGGTAACAGAAAACCTCTGAATGCCCCTTGCTGCTTTTACATTCCTCTGAGCTGGACTACAAGAAAGCTGGAGAAGGACTTTCAGCAAGGGCACATAGTGCTTGGACAAGGGGGAATAGCTTTAAACTGAGAGTAGGGTTAGATTAGATATTAGGAAGAAATTCTTTACTGTGAGGATGGAAAGGCACTGGACAGGTAGCCTAGAGAAGCTGTGAATGCCCCATCCCTGGAAGCACTCAAGACTAGGTTGGGTGAGGCTTTGAGAAACCTGTTCTAGTGGAAGGTATCCCTGGCTATGGCAGTGGGGTTGGAAGTAGATGACCTTTAAGGTCTCTTCAAACCCAAGCCATTCTATGACGTGGTAAGGGCTCTGTACTGGACAGCTCTTTGTATGCCACTGTGCAAATCAAGCACAGTTCATTGCAGCAGAGAAAAAGCCGTGAACGCTCAAAAATATCCAAAGAAAACTGCAAGACATCAACACTTGTAATGTGCCTGCAGTCCCTCAAAGCTCTGCAGTGAGAAAGCCCCGTGAAGCAGAAGTTCTGTTCATACACAGGAAAGCAGCAACGTATCATTTCTTAAAACTTTGGATTAGAAGCCAGTTTGCCCTTACTGCCACAGAGAATTGCAGAAAGGATTTGGGTTTCACAGAAGGTGAACCCTTCCCACTTCACCTACACAGCACAACAGAGCTGTGGGGGATGTCCCAGGCACTGCAAGTGAGTGAGGAAAGAAACTGGTGAAGGAGGGTCAGGGTGCAGTCCTTTGTGGGAAGAGGCCTGTGACACCATCATGCTTTATGTGTGCGTGAGTATGAGTAAGGTGAGACCTGCATATGTGATATTCCAACTTACTGGGATGACTGAATAGGACAAATACTAAGTTTTAAGCTCTGTGGTATTTTGTCAGGAAGCAGTGCTTACAAAAAGAAAATAAACCAAATCAGCTCAGAGAGAAAGGGAAAAAAAAACCTATTTCACCCAGAAATCAAGTCTTCCTTATAATTTCCACTACAGTTTTTCAGATTTCTAAAGATGTCCTCTCTTTCAGGAGCCAATCTCAAAATATGGTGTTTGAAGACATTGGCCAGGATAGAGTCAATGTCTTGATGACTGGGGAACGTGTGGTATACTTCTAGTTTACCAGATGTATTCAACTCCCTACGGAAAGATTCAAGATGTCATCAGTATCGGACAGATGACCCTCAGCTCTGCAGCCAAGAGCTTTTACAACGTGAAGGTGGTGTCCATTGTTTCTAGTTCCTGTGGAATCTTTCCATAAAGCTGACAAGTGTTTGGATAGCTGCAAGAAAGATGGATGGCGCTGAGACATAGAGAAACATTTTGTGATTAGAATATGATTATTGAGCTAATGAAGCTCTCATGGCAAATCCTAAAAGGATGAACAAGCTGCTCAACTTTGCCTGATTGCCTGAATCTAGCAGTTCAAGACAACTTTTCCCATCATCTTAAAGCTCTAATCTTCCTCGGTGTCCTGGTGGAATAATTTTTATTTGAATGCAATAAGCTTTTGGATGGAATAATTTTTTCTCAGTATCGGGAACAGTTCTGTGTTTTGGGTTCAGTATGAGAATAATGTTGATAACACACTCATATTTCGGTTGTTAGTGCTTCCCATAAGTCAAAGACCTCTCCAATTTCCATGCTCTGCCAGCGAGAAGCACAAAAAACTGTGAGAAGCATGGCCAAAACCAGATGACTCCTACTGGCCAAAGGGATATTTCATATCACAGAACATCATGCTCAGTTTACACATGACTCGGGGAGTCACCCAGAAGAGTAGCTGGTTGCAGTTTGGGTATGCGTTTGGCATCAATCAGTGAGTGGTGAGCAACTGAGATGTGGATCACTTGTTTTTCTTGCGGTTTTGTTTCTCTCTTCTTTTTATTACAATTTTTATTATATTTTACTTTGTTTTAGTTGTTGTACTGTTCTCGTCTCAACCCATGAGTGGTATTTTTTTTTCCCTGATTCTCCTCCCGATCCACTGGGCTGAGGGGGAGGTGGGCAAGTGGCAGGTGGTGCTTGCTTGCCGCCTGGGGATAAACCACAACACTTGATTATTTCACCAGAGTGGAAGAGATTGCCAGATTCTAACATCCCTCTGAAAGATACAGAGTTGTTTTGATGACTCATCTGGCAAATACAGCAACTACTGCCAATTAATACTAAGTCATAATATAAAACTTTGGAAAATTAAGGCAAAGGGAAATAGAGTTTAAGACTAGGAAGTGTTTAAAAAAACCTGCAAAGCATTCAGTATGATTTGTAGATTCTCCTTTTGTCTTAGACCAGCCAGAGAGATGATTAATGCTTTCTCATTATTTCTTAACAACATTTGGAATATAAGCAATAAGAAGTAAAGAAGAAAAACCAATGTAGAAACGTTTCTTCTTACTCCCTCATCAGACATCCTCAAAAGAAAATACAGAAAGCCCACAGTAAGATTTATATTCATAAAAAAAACCCCTGGAAAATTCCAATCAGTGCCTGCATTTAGGATTTTATCTTAGTATAGATGTTCTTTAAAAAAAAATTAAAAAATTCTTACTTGCTCTGTTCGTACTGGGATTTAAGAAGTGCAAAGAACATGTATCTAACTAGCTAGTGTGTATTAACAGCTTAGCACAAATAAGGCAGCATGCTTCCATGATGTATTAAAAATCAGTTAGTTAAACCTCAAGCTCCTTCTTGCCACTGTGCTTAACATGTGTTGAAATCATACTGCCTTGTTTTCGTTAGGCTGGTAATACACACCCCCAAAGATAGCTTCACCTTAAAGCTCCCGTGAGAACGACCTGAAGGTTTAGCTATGTTGGCAAAGCCATCCTAAGTTGACATTCTGCTGATGCTGCGGTAACGTACTTCCTATCTCTTCATTCCCCCAGTAAACACTCTTGGCAAAATGATTACAGGGCCAGGGAGCTGCATCTGCACTTTGGCTCCTGTAGCGTCACATTCAGCATCGCGTGTCCTCGTGCCTGTGACCAGAGTAGCAAAGGTTTATAGCACAGACCTGGTCCTGGGCACAAGGAGGTGCAGGCTGGCAGAATGTCAGCTGCTGCGTGTCGATTCCCACAGACGAACTGAGGATCATCCTGAAATTATCTTGCTTTGGTTCATGACTTCTGACCGCAGGGTATGAAAGAAAATGCTACCTGTCCCTGTACCTGTGTGAATCCATCCTGATTTTTCTTTCCTAAATGACAGCGTTTTGCAAGAATTTCCCCAAGTCTACAAGCTACTTTTACATTACTTCAGTTTAGGTTTTCAACATGAATTCCAAAAGAAAATTCCCGGCCTCTTAGGTACAACAGCATGTTAACTATACCAGCTGCCCCTTCAGAGAAAGGGCTACTCTCCATATATTCATCGCTTCCTTTGTGCTGTGTCTCCGTTCAAGTCACCACAGAAGAAGTTATTTTTTCTTCTGCTGTTTTACTTGATCAGGTGGGACAGTAACCCAGATGTCACCAGGCCAGAGACCTAGTTGTTGAGGCACAGAGGTGCCTAGCCAGGCACCAAAAACTATCACACAGTCTAAAAGAGGCTCTTAAGGCCCTGGTGGCACATTCACTACGTGTGCTACCTCTGCTTTACAGCTGACTCACATGGAGAACCACCAGGCTCTCTCCAGAACAGGAAAAATAACTGCATATTATCTGTTTTAAAAGCCTCATAATCCTCAGGCAACAACTGAGTAGTAAATGCAGTGACAGGCAAAATCTTTCTGCTTCATATTAATAAACCCCAACAATATTATGGCTTGCTGCATCAAAGGCTTTTACATAAATGATTTTTTTTTTTTTTTTTTATTAACACTAAAACAAAGAATACTTGTGTGGAAGGACTTGGGTGTTTAAGGCTTTGCTTAAGTTTCCATTTGCTGCATCATGTTGGTTTTGAGGAACTAGACTACATCACTGGAAATAACAGAAAGCAAACAAAGAGTGCAAATGGGGAAAAAACAAATCATCTCTGTGTTTTAGTGGTCTGACATCCTGTTTGCCAGATCAGGGGGAAAGTGTCTTTCCCCAAAGGAATATCACTGTTACTTTTTCCTGGAGACCAACTGTCCAATGTCAGTCATGAAGAGTCATTGCTTGCCCTAGATATGTTTGCTGACATAGGAACACACAAAGCCATGACAGCGAGGGAGTGACATGCCAGTGCCAGCTGTGACTTCTGCAAGTGCTTTTTCTCTACACTGGAAAAACACAATTATGAAATTATGAAGTTTTCTGCACATTTTCATCTTATTCCCATAAATTGCACAGACAGAAAGAGCCTCCTCCAAAATGCAGAACCCACTCATGACGTCCTTACTAGGTGGCAACTTCTTCTGCCCTGGGAACAGCTGTGTAATGTGAACAGATTTTAGAGCATTTCCACAGATGTCCTGGCTCACATTTGGGTTGTAGCTCAGGCCAGTCACTAACAGTCAGTCACTGCACAGTTCCTTTCCCTTAGTGAAATCAGGGCACTGATAGTTGTGCCGCGAGAACGGAACGCACCAGAGAAGCTTGTGCGTGTTTGTTTGCCTGGCCATAAGTCCTCCCTTGTGCATCAAAATTAAGCTCCAGTCAGTACTGTCTCACCAGGTGCTACGCCTCTGCTGAAGTACCTTCGGGAAACCACTCAGAGTTTTGCTGGGTAGTTTTGCAGGGATAAACCCATTCCTCCAGTGTAGCTGTGGGGTTCCACTGACATGACATTGGCCTTGGATGAAGCAAGGGATGCCTTAGGGGGGTTATAGCACAGCCAGGAAGAATGGCTGAAAAGATAAGAGCACTGAGGCCCTTAAACTACAGCTCTCATGAGGACTGGTGATACTGCTGCGTAAACAAAGTTTTCCTTCAAACTGGTTGAATTAAACAGTTCAGCTGAGTTGGTTTGAGCTGACTGGAAGTACAGTATTTCCTAGAAAAAGAATAAAATATACTTCAAATAAATAACAGGAACAGCGGTAATAAAAGAGGTGGAAATCATACCTTCCACGAATTTTTGGGAAGTACATTTTCCACTTTAAATCATTGTAGACAGCAAATTTCAGAGCTTCTCACCCTTGCTAGATCTTCCTACTGTTTTCTCTGCAATATCTAACAATTGGAGTTTTCCATCTCTCCTCTCTTCATTACCAGCCTGATACTAACATCCTGTACAAATGCAGGCAGATTTGAACTTCCATCAGAGAACTGTAGCAGCTGCTGAGGAGGGAGAGGATTTTCTTTTTTTTTTTTTTTTTTTTTTTACAACAATTAAAAAGAAGAAAGAAGTATCTGACTGTTTCTGTGAAAACTGTGGACTGGACAACATCTTGTAAAATAATATTGCTGGCTGAAAACTGGCAGTTGCTCCGTCAGTATGACAGAATAATTAAAACCAGTATGACAATAATTAGCACTTCTATGGTTCTTTTCATCCATGGATATCAAAGCACTTCACAGAAACAAGTGCAGCTACCTCAATTTTTAAAGCTGAGCTCAGAAAAAAACAAATCAGAACTTTTTCCTTGTGGAAAATTCCAACAACTTCATCACAGGTATTAATCCTGAATTAGAGATAAGAGTTAAAATATTTTTAAAAAAAAAAATTCCAAAATCAAGAGTGCTTAAATAATGTGCCAAGGTTGATTAGGAAATGTTGCAGTTTGTGATGGAGCCAAACGTTTCGCCATTCTGAATTTAGTGCATTTTGGTTTGAGTCTCTCAACAATACATCTGCCTGTGGGAAGGGAGTGCCTCCTGGGAGCTGTAGTTCATGTTTCCCCACTGAACTTGATAACTGTATTAGTTAGGCACTGTCTGTCCCCATCCTTCCCTAAGGCTGGGCCTGCCTGTCCTGATGCTCTGCAGAAAAACGCCATCAAAACCTTCCTCACTGCCTCTAGAATTGTCAGGGACGAGGAGGGCAAGTCATGATTGCTACTTACAGGTGTCTCACCTCAAACCAAAGCTGCTAACTTGCCAGAAGTTACATACCCAGATGCTTATTGATAAGACAAAAAGCTTCCTTCCCAGTGAGGCTGGAAAAGTGAATGGGAGCAGGAGGAACTTGAACAAGCTGGTGCTTTTCTAGGAAAGCCCGTTTGTATTTGCTGCGTTTCCTTACCTGAGTTTCATTGCTTCACTCATGCTCCCCTTACACACACACAGGGACAATTTATCTTGGTGATCCCAACTACAAGGTTGCTGAAGGGGGGGCTTTGATGACTGATCAAACAAGACTGAGCTGATTAAACTTATGTTGTTTTCTCAGACTGTTCCTTTAATAATTTCAGAGCAACAAACCGCAGGCAGGCTGCAGGTTCACAAGGGAGAAATCAACAGGAAGCAGTTAATACTTCTACCAATTTAGCTAATGTTAATAAAACCAAAGTAGATGTCTATAGGCACGAAGGATGTGGCAACTGAACAGTATCAGGTTCAGCTGATTATTCATGATTACACACACAAACAACCCAGTTAACTCTTTAAACCTGACCTGGTAAATCAGGATGACCATATGTAAATGAAAATCCACCTGGGGAAAATCAGGTCCAAAGTCTGCTCTCTTACAAAAGTATCTTTTACCTGGATTTTAGTGTACCTTACATTTTTTTTTTTTCCCCACAGATGCTTCTGATACCATGTCTGACTGTAAAACCTGACAGTCATTATATGGTGCCCCATTCAGAGATGCTTATTGTATTAGCCGTTCACAGATGTGTCAGGTCTGCAGCAGTAGTTATTAACTCTACACCTGAGTTACACCCATGGCACAGCTTAACCTCACGCGTTGAAACCATCCAAAACCAATTCCAGCAAATAAGTAGAGCATTCAAATAAACAAACAGAAGAAACAAATAAATAAATAAATGTTTCTGGGTAAAAGCCTAGCTTGTAAAAAGCCTCTCAGGCCTATATTTCTCTACTTGTGTATTTGCAAAACTGAAGAAAGAAACAGGACTTTCCCCTACCTGCAAGCAACATAGTCCATCGTCTGAAATTTGAGGTAGTTTGAAAATCTCCCTAATTTCTAGATATAACAAGTGAACGATGCATGCCTCAGACCTTTAATTCTCAGTTAGAAAACAGGGAGCAGACGCTGATGCTTAGAACGATCTTTTATGCGAAATGTATTAATTATTCGTTCCTCTGTCAAAACATAAATAATGTACTGGGACAGTGTCACCTTGTGGCTGCTTGCTGGCATAGCGGCCGGCTGAGAGGGGATACTCCCTGTACCTCGCCCCCAAAAGCCTTCACCCAGGAATGTCCACCCTGGGAATTTTTGGGGGTGGATTAAACAGGACCTCCACAATCGGCCCCATCTGCACCGTCCGTGCAGGCCTTAGCAGCTCCTGCACTGACGTGTCCTAAAATCTTCACAGAGGCACAAAGGCATTAGACACCTGGGACAACTCCGCAACTTGCACTGGCTACAAAAGTCTGGGAGATACGTGAGAAGGAAGCTGGCTAGTTCCTAAACAGGAGCTCTGACATCGGCAATAAAATACCCCTTCTCCCTTTTTCAATCTCCTGCCTTGCAAGGTAAGTTCCAAGGACTGGCGCTGGATTTTGAAAATTGCTGTGTATGAAGAGGAAAACGTACAGCCCTAATTCAAAGTTAGTACTAAAGCAAGGAAATTCAGACACCAAACTGTGCTCTTAATGGAGAACTAATGGATGTTAATTAACCACCAATTGACAAATAGCATATTTACTGTAGTTTAACAGCTCTACAAATAAGCACAAACTCATTTACACATGTTTAAACCTTAATAAATACATTTGCAGTCATTGGCCACTTAAGTTGATTGTCAAACTGTCCCCTATAGTAAATCTAAAAGGATACATTTGGTCGCAAAAGTTGCTGCACATTAATTAAACGTTAGCTTATTGCAGAAAACTTAATAAATTGATGGTAAATGACCTCTTCCATCAATACTGGTTTATTACACAGCTAGTAGAAACCATATGCAAAAATGAAGAAAAACCCAGCTTTCTCTCTGCACCCTCACCCCCCACCTTTGCAAAGCTCTCTCTGCAAAGGGAGGGTTCCCAAGCCTCTGTGCAGAGCTGAGGAGGGCCAGGGTGGCCTGCAGGAACATTACTGCAGGCAGTGCTCCAAGCAGCAGGTTTCCAACATTGATTTCGCTGCAGGAAAACGTGCAACAGGATTTTAAAAAGTCTTTCTGAGCAGAAGGCATGGGATAGAAGAGTGGGTAGTGACACTTAGGAGGAAAGGTGGTGTGACAAATACTTGCATTTTGTGAATTTATTTCATTCAATCCTGTGAGCCTTTCATTTGATTCCTTTTCCTATCTTTCTCAGTTTGGAAAACACCACCTTCTCTTCTACTACTACATTTGCTCTCCATTCAAAATGGTGCAGGGAACTTCTCTGCAGCTTTCACCATGATCCTGCATTTCTCCTCTCATCCTATCCCTTGGTCTGCCCCTTAAGGTTGCTTCTTAACTGGAGCCATATATTTTGCCCTGAAAGTATTGTATTTGCTTCCCAAAGGTCTATGGTGAGGGTTAAGCCATTGGTGTATGTCAAATGCTTTAATATCCCATCACAGAAAATGCTAAAGAAAAGGTAAACGTCACCTCCCTTTTGTATAATTCTTACAGGAATGCACAGCATAAAACCAAGTCCAGTGGTATTTATCCCAAGTTATTTCATTCTCCAACGCTGTTGCAGAAGCCTCCAGTGGAGGGAGCTTAAAATAACTTGAAAAAGCTTTACTTTCAAGAGACTGATTTAATTAAGTTATTGTTTCATATTTTATACAAAACAGAAAAAATTCAGGAAAGGAGAAAAGGAAATAATCACCATTCATCAAATGGGAAAAGTCAAGATCAAATGGTGAAGAAGTATTTTCAGACTTTGAGAGAATACAAATAGTATGAAATAGAAAGCACAAATTAAATTAAGAATCATAAAATTTTCTCTGTTTGCACAGCTCAGGCAACACTATCTGGATCCAATTTATTATCAGTCTCAACAACAAATAAGCTCACATGGTTCCCAGGCTGAAATAACCTTTACTTATTTCACAATAAAACTACCATAGGGGTCTGGTAAGCAAAGATGAATTATAGCTGCCTGTCAGAAATAATGATAATCTCTCCCACTCCCACAACATCTGAGGATTACAACCACCTTTGCAGACAACACCTCTGCAGCGATCTCAAATACACAATGCAACATAACAAACATATGTCCTCAGCAGGTTCACAGATGGAGAAACTGAGGCACAGGCAGAGGAGATGAATCACTCCACAACCACAATGTTACTCTGATCCCTGTTCCCAGCCTGGCCTCAGTCCCATGAGAGTGGGAACAACTGCACCAATTTCAGTGGATTTCTTTCATTCATGCACTGCTGACACCATCTCAATAGATGGATTGCAGCAGCACTCAAGCTCTGTGATTATGGAACAATGTCCTCTTGTGCTACACAAAAAAAAAATCTAATGATCTGAACAAAATGGGATTCCCCTGTCCCAGTGTTTGCAATGGAGATGCAACTGCATCCCTTTGGATGGTAATTGTGCCTGGAAAGGATGGGTCTGTAACTATCTGGCAATCCTTGCAGATCTGAGGATTGATCACCCATTGGTGAGTCTTCTCTAATGTTGAGGGTCTATGTCGCGTTCCAGTGAATGAACTTGGGGAAAAGCGCAAAGGCTGTGACCTCCTCCAAAATGTGCAATTTCCCTTTGGCATAAGGGGGCCAGACCCATAGCTGTGAGAGTTGAAGGAAAAGCCTATTTTTAAGCCCTTGTAGGCATGTGCATGGAGGGCTTTGCCTCTGGTAGAGCCTTAGCACAACAAAATCCTGGCTAGTCCACAACAAGTTCCCTTCAGGCATCCACAGGCTTGGCTGCAAACCCTTCACTTGGATAACCAGCATCCTCAACCCAAACCTTCCCTAACTGTGTCCCTATCTCACATCAAGATTTCCTGCTGAGGCTATAACGTTAATAACAAGAAGGAAGCCAAACAACAGCAGCGTTTCCAGGAAATTGATACCTCTGCATCTGGTGTACTTTGAAGGCACCAGGCTGTTCTGCATTCACGAGGCACAACTCACATGATATCTGTCAGCCAAAGACATCCAAGTCAGTTGCACCAAGCTGCCTTTTTCTTCTCAGCTACAGGCAACTGTGAAGTCTCCCTCTTTCCCCAGATGTTCTTGCGTGCTTCATTGCAAAAAAATAAGCGTCTGTCAAAACTGCCTGTGCCTCCTCCCAGGGAAACAGTAGCCAGGGGCAAGGTGTGTGGGTGGGGTGTCCTTTTTAGAATCTGCAGCCTCATTAAAGTAATTGGCATCTGGACTTGGTTTGGAAAGCTCAGTGCCAAAGGGGCTTATGGGGTAACTAATGCTGTGGAGTCAGAGCCAGAAACTTCATAGCAGGCTTCTGAATGTGGTCTCTGGCAAGATGCATGCAATGTAATGACATTATGGCTTTGCCATACATTACATGCAAATTAGGAGAGGTTGGCAGCCATGCAACTGGCATAGCACAGCAGCAATCATCCTTACAGGATGTAGAAGGCAAGGCGATTAATCTTCAACCTGCACACAGGGGTGGGAAAGGGAAGGACAATCTCCCACAGTACACCTGCTCGCCTCCTTTCCCCTTTGAGTGACCTAATGCGGTGGAAGACGCTTCCCAGTGCCCAGCCCCCGGTGTTCCTACCTTATATTTCAACTTTACCAGAAGGCGTGGTTTTTTTCTTCCTGCATCTATCCAAAATTCCCTTGAAACGTCTGCTGTTCTCTGTCTCTGCTTCTCCCCAAGCATCCTCTCCTTAGTACCGAATAGCTGTAGGATATGCACAACAAAATGTCTGTGTGCAGGTGCTGAGCAGTGATGGATGCAGACAGCTGGCTGGCCAGCCGGGACTTCACCTGTTTTGCTGTTGATGAACTACTCTTTCTCTACATTAATTGCTTTTAATGTTTCCCCCCATTTAGACAACCATCTCCTCCTCTTTAACCTTTCGTATTTTCTCTGAACTGTTTGGCCTACAAAATCTACAGCAAAACTCCTCAGAATCACACAGCATACTCTGATGACAGAGGACAGATGTCAGCCTCGTGGTCCCCTATTTTCAAAGTGATGACTACTAATAATTTGGGGAGATGTTAATGAAGGGAGCACTCATTCCTGCTATGATTTATTGTTCTTCCACTTGCTACTGCAGAGATTCACAATTTCCATGATGCAGAGACAAACCATGGCAAAAATACACAGAAACCTAAGTCAGAGCTCTTGCTACAAGATCACAAGCAGTTCACCCAAAGCCAAATGGCACCTTGATGTCAGCAATGAGGTAAGAGTGATGGTATCCTTGTTCATGTCATGTACTCCCACCTCTAACCTTACCAGAGTGTCTCTTTCAAAGAAGCAAAGTAGGTTCCATAATAAAGGACTTTAATGTGAATAATGTAGGCTTGATAATTCCAAACGTCCAGCCTGCTACCCAGCAAACTTCCCCCAACACGCCATTCCTCACACTGCAGGGCCTCACAAGGCAACAGCCCCAAATGGTTCCATAGGCTGATCACAGCCAGACACTATCACACACTGGGACTCCAGTTTGCANGACAACCCAACCACCTTTCAAGCTCCCTGCTCTTTGCAGGACACCACTGAGGAGCCTCAAGGCAGAGAGAAGGCAGTAGTAAGCAGTCTGGAAAGTACTCTATTTACATATTCAACTTGAACATTACCCTGGGTGTTGGATTAATGCACCTATCAGTTGAATCAAATACAGCT
Source organism: Tichodroma muraria (assembly GCA_013390105.1). Lineage (NCBI taxonomy): Eukaryota > Metazoa > Chordata > Aves > Passeriformes > Sittidae > Tichodroma > Tichodroma muraria. The sequence goes on from WAAG01073835.1 coordinate 54,131, forward strand.
ATACCTTTTTTCTTTTTTTTTCTCTTTTTTTTTTTTATATTCCCCCACTGATATCAGTGTTGCTGACTACACTAGAAAGCAATATTTTAGTCTAAACCAGCTTTGGTCTTTAAAGTCTTAATATCTCTGGATCAAGTCCAAATTTTTGCTACTGCAAACAATTTTATTACAGGCATTTTCAAAACTTGTGATGGGTAGCAAACTGTAGGACTTAGAGGAGCTGGAGGAAACAATTTCTGCTACTTCCTCATGTCCGTAGGCACACAGTTGCCTTCTG
>WAAG01073850.1:0-14930 GCA_013390105.1 Tichodroma muraria
GGTTGCCTTCCACTAGACCAGATAGCTGAAGTCAAAGTCACCTCCAGCCTAAGGCCTTGAACATTTCCAGGGATGGGGAATCTGCAACATCTCCAGACAACCTGTTCCAGTGCTTCACCACCCTGACAGAAAAGAATTTATTTCTAATATCTAATCTAAATGTACTCTTTTCCAACTAAAAGCCATTTCGTCTTGTTCTGTCACTACATTAATTATGAATTCAGAGCAGGAAAAAACATTTTAAGTAATTTCTGTCTTAAAGATCATAGTAAATAACAAAGTTTACATAAACCTTATTTGCTGATGGTGTTTCTCATGGAGTTGCCATTTATGACAGACACACAGAGAAATCAAGATCAGGTAATATGAAAAGTCAGTGGCCCAGAAAAATTACAAAAGAGCATCCCAGTTATTTATCTTTTAAAATCTAAGGATAAATAGTTGGTAAAAGACTATGAATACCAAGATCAAAAGTGAAGCAGCTTATGCTCTATGTCTTTGCACATCTATAAAGAGCCAAGCAGGATATGGTCTCCAGCTCTGGCTTGACAAAACATCATACTCAAGGAACACTCAATATGGGAAAAGAATTGAATAGTCATATTTTCATTCTGGTTCAGTAGACGTCAGCGTATTTGAAAGAAATTTACTCATGTTACCCCATGGCTACTCAATGACAACTAAGGAAGAGAGTACAGCGAAGCTAAAGAAAGCGCAAGCTGTAAAACTGACAGCTCACAAACACCAGGTACAACCTTTTAAGCACAGCTGATCTGTGTCCAAATACCTGCATTGGTTCTTTGCTTTACTATGAGATGCACCTCTGGAAGACTTGTATGAGAGATGAAACAATAACATTTCAAAAGGACATGAGGAAGAGTGTTAAGAAAACTTTACTTCCTCTTGATTTTTCCACCCTGTTCCAAAGCTCTGTTAAGCTTCATCAACAGGTATAGAAAGAATAATTCTTTGGTCCTGGTAGGTGCAACAGCTAAACTAGTTTCTAGAGGAGAATCATGTAATTCTCATCTAAATTGTTATTTTACATCACCAGAAGAGAAGGCAGTTGAATGATGCAGTACAGCTGGCATTAGACTCAAAGAATGATAGGAAGAAAATACTCCAAGGACATCTACCCTGAAGTGAATCACTTAGGCACTGCAGATAACAAAGCCAAATAAAAGAACTTGAGACATGAGAGCATTACCTGGGCCAAAACTTCGGCTTGCTCCATCTGCTAGCTAATGCTCACAGATAGATATCAATGCTCAGGAATATCTAATAGGGACAGAGTGGGGATAGTGCCATAAAACTGACCTATGAGTATTCACCATGGAGGAGGAATGGGAGCAGGAAAGGGATATCACATCCACAGGGTATCCTCTAAAACAGAAACCCAACAAGCCTAATGTCCCCTATGCAAGACCAAACAGATGAGGGTAGTATCAATGACTATTGCTACCAGCCTAGTCTCATCCATGCAGAGCAGCAGCAAGATGTGGGGTGGGGTTATTGTTAGTTCCCACCCACGCATCAGTTCTGAAACTCCCACTGGTAAACACGATTCAGGAAGACTGCTCCCCACCAACGTTCACATTACATAAATTCTTTGATTACATCAAAATGAGAATGGCAACATTTTCGCCCTGCATCTCAGACTTACAGATTCTCACTGACAGAGAAAAGTTCCTTTGATTTTGTTTTTTTAAAATTTTTGTTCACATTTCCTGCTACCGAATCACTAAAAGGTCATGGATACACGGAGAATCACTTTCTAGAGCCAGTGCCCTGGGGTACTGGTTCCTCATGGGAAGGCTGGATGTGTGCTTCTGGTTTGCTTCTGCATAGCTGGTACACTGGTTTGACATTGCCAGTAGGCACATCTTGCAGGGCTGCCTGCAACACCTGCATCTCCACTGAGCTCTGCCCCCAAGGCATGTACGAGTGTGTCAGTCTCTGCACAAAGAGATGAGGGTAGGCATGAGCAGCTCCAGCTGCAGCACAGAGGAACACACCTAAGCACTCGAGTTCCTGCTTGGAGGAGGCAGGTACATGCTGTTCAGGCAGCGACTCCTCACAGTTTACTTTTTCTTTCAATGATTAATTATTTTAATCATCAGAGACAGGCTTTTGTTTTAGAGAGATTGTTCTTGCCATCTGAAGGTTAAGGAAAAGAAAGTCAGTGTATCAGCAGTGTACAAGAGGGGAAATAAATAGAGAAAAAAGGGGCAGAAGTGAAGAGCCAAGGGCCTGCCTACTCTTTTTCCTCAAGTAGTTTTTCTTTCGGTTGGTTAGTTTGGTTTTTTTTTAGAATTTCTGCTTAACATGTATGTACATATGCCTGAATTAGCACTTACATTCTCCCTTCTCTATCATATCACCATTATGGCAGGCATAGGACCCATACATGTGAGTACCCATCAAACCCCTGGCCTAAAAGCTTACTGCTGAATGAAGCAAGACAAGAGAGAAAACACATGGATTTAAAGCAATATTATCCCTTCCATTCTCCAGACAAGAAACATGACCAAAAAAATCAAGAGACCTGACCAGGGCAAAGATTACTAGGAAAGAAATGCCAACCCTTTGAATCCCTGAATCTGCATCTCTCCCTCTCATGACAGGAGCAGAGATGTACACTGGCCACTTCCATAATGCTATTTTTGCCATTAAGCTATTTTTTTCTACCACACCAAAAAGGATAATTTTTTCAGAGGTATATTTGTTTCTCTGTGTAACTATTGGTGCACTTAATAACATAGTCTCCATTTAAAAAAAAAAAAAAAATAAGTTGCAAATTGTTAGCAGTAACAAAACTCTAAAAAGCCTCAGAGAGAGGCTGAATTGAGCATGTTAGCACAAAACAATCAGATGCTTCTCAGTAAAGAATTCCACTTCACTGATGGCAAAAAATGTATTAAGCAATAGGGAGAGGTAAAGCAAAGATTTAAGTTACACTCAGCCTTTTTGTTGATTCAGGAGGATAATTAGGACAATGTAGACCAAAAATCAAACGGCAGGCTCACAATACAATCTGCAACTGAACGAACTGAACGCTTCCTTTTCTTCCTGATTTGCTATAGTCTCTCTGATGCTCTGCCAGGTGAGGGGAATCCCCTCACTTATTTTATCTGCAGGACTTTGTTTCCTTGATACTATGCAATGTATTCCATCAAGTTCAGTGTATTCCATTTGACATCTAGATGTGATGTCTGGAAATCTAAAAACAAGCACAAATAATCACAGCAAGTCAAGCAAAGATTCATCTGGACAAGTATCCCAATTTTAAGCAGATGTTGGGCAAAAGACCATAGGAATATCAAAATACGATGATTTTTCTCCTACTGCATCCTTGCAGCTTTCAGCAATCAATGCTTTATCATCTTCTCTGAGGGTAGTTTTTAAAAATACATTGAATAGCCATCAGTTGATCTATGCTTTAGGACTATGTTCACTTCAGGTTTTTTTGCTTCTGCAACATTCTGTGACACTAATACCTCAACTTAGTGATTGCCTGCGTGCAAAAATGCCTTTTGATTTTTATGATCTCACTGCTTGATCATTTTATTGTGACCCAAGTTTTACAGTATGAGAAACAGTATAGAATAATACCATGTTTGCCACTACACACCACTTACAATGTATAAACCTCGGTCATACCACTCCCTCAGGCATACTTTCCCTAAAATGAAATGTCTAGGAGTTTATTTAATGTCTCCTAATTTCACAGCTTTTTCTATCATACACCTTCCTCCTAGTGTCTTCTCTAGGCCTAGAGCATTTTGTGATAGTATTTGTTTTATAACATCAGTTTTCAAGGTGTGATAATGCAATTAAGTTCAAGGAAGCACACAGAATGTAACATGATAATGAATTCATATCCATTATGATTTCGTATGCAAATTTTTTGCAGTGTTTAAAGAGAGTTTTAAGAAGCAGAAAAGATTTTTAGCTGACATTTCTCCCTAAGTGTACAAATATGAGTTCAATTTATGTATAAAATATTTACAAGCTGTAGATTGAGAAGTCCAAGTCTGCTACTCCTTCATATAAAGCTATCAAACTCTCCTGCAGAAGAACATACAAGCTGTTTTTAAAGCTCACATCGGGGGCTCTGGTGAACTGGACTCACGCTACAGACTGTCAGGATATACAGATAAACATTTCCAGCTAAGAAATCCTACACAAGAATACAGCAAAATTTAAACTCTTTAAACTCTTCCTTCCTCTGTTTAGCACACACCTCTAAGAAATATCAAGAACACATCACAGATGACCTCAGCTTTTGTGTGGTAAATAAGGATAACATAAGTCCTAAAGGAAGCTTATTCACAAGCAGTATGGAGTGTATACAAAACTGAAGTTACACGTGCAAATGGGTAGGAAGCCAAAACTGTTCAGTCAGTAAATGATACTATACCAAAAAGAGGATGCATCCTAACTGTGTCTTCATATTTTAGATTCTACAGTTAAGACTTCAAAATTTCACAGTATGAAAAGATATTGGCAGTCATACACTGGTTACTATTCTAGAAGATTCCCAGGAGATGGTATTTATTTAGGTAGAAAACTATTTCTGAGGATAGCCTCCCGGGAGATTCAGTGCATCTCTTCCTGAGCCTCCCGAGGGGAAAGCAGTCAGACAACTTCACTTCAGCATCCTGCAGTACAACACAAACAACATAATGCAGGACATTCACTCAGGACAAGCAGACAGCCACTGTCAGTGTCTCATTAGTCTGTCATGGCAAGTAAAGCCTTCACACAGGGATATCAGTATTCCAGTCTGTCGTGGTTTCAGTGTGAACCAGATAGAAAACTATTAATTTGGGTTGTCAAATTTAAAAAAGGAAATTCTGTAATCAAGAGCAAAGCAGGCTTAAACTTGAAAAGGACAGACTTTTATTAACTAACACACAAAAAAAAAGAAGAAAAAAAACCAAACTCTTAGAATTAGAATGAAACCCTTCAAATATTCTTCCTCTATTACCAAAATTTCTCCCATTCTCATTAACAACATACAGAAATTACATTTAGAAATTTTCAGTCAGTTTTTCAATTCTAGAATAGTATTTCTTCAATTCTTCTAGGGATTGGAGCATCTCTTACTCACTATGGAACTAAAAACTGAAAGAAAACAAGACAAAACAAACTTTTCATGATAATAGCTGCCCGGAAAACATTTGTATCATGAAATTCCTCCCATGTTCACAGCTCTTTAATAGCTGTACTTCTGGGTGTACTTCTGGGCCATAATCGATTCATGGGGTTTATTTTTTAAAGACAAAACTGTTCAACAACAAAGGTTCTCTTCTTTATCTTCTTCTCTAGGACAAAATTTTCATTGCTCTGTTTAAATTTCTCAACAGTCACAGTTACTTTAACACTGGCCCTTTCAATACTGTATTCCTTTGCTCAGATTTACAATTTGAACTATTTATCTCCCCACATTCTTTTATGGTTTAAAGGAAATTGTCTCATTATATTATAGTCCATCACCATAGCTTATAAAAGATTTTAATGTAAAAAATAAAACAACTCCTTATCTCTCTTCCACTTAAAGTATCACCTTCAATTTCTGACTGCAAAATATCCTTACGTAGTTTCTCTATGTGTCTTCACTCTGTCCTTTCTTTCACTCCGGAGAGGATAGAAGTTTTCTGGTTTCATCTGAATATTTAAAGAGTTCACAAAGGCAGCAGCCATGCCAAAGCAGTCAGATTTACAAAAACAGGCCGTGCTGGGGCTGTAGAGCTGCTCCTGGCCTCAGCCCTGGCTGGATTCTTATGGCTGGAGAGAGAGAGAGTTAGTAGATTCTTCTTTCCACCCCTCGGTCTCATTAGGGTTAAATTAGTCCAGAGTGAACTCTACTCAGGAAAAGCCATCCCCGCCCGATCTTAGTGGCGTGATCTCTCCTCTCGTGGCTCCGGGACAGCCCTGAGGAGCTCTCTCACCGACCATGCTGCTGGAGAAGGAAACTCGAATTCCATCAGCCAGATATCAGCAGCGTAGCTCATAGCTCGGCTCTGCGATCCTTTTTCCCCTTTCCCAGTCGGCCCAGCCCGCTCCCCCTCTCCCCCAGGCCCTGACGGCCACGTGGAGGGAGGGGGAGAAGGGAGCGGCCGGCAGGAGCTGTTACCTTTGCTCCAGCCGGAAACCAAGAGAGAGCTGGTTCCCGCGTTCGCATTTAAAAGGTGTATTCGCAAAAGGCGTACCCACGCTTTCGTTGGTTTTATCAAGTGTCAGTAATACACATTGGCCAATCACGGCCAAACTACTACACAGTCACTGAATCTATGGTATATAGAAAAGTTGTCTTTTCCCTTCACATATTTATATGTATATTACTCTATATAATACCAGAGGGAAACCCTTTCCAAGGCTTTCTTTCACCCAGCTTGCAGCACACAAAACCAGGTCCCGTCTCTAAGCCACAGGCCTGAGGCTATTTCATTTATAGACACTCTAGCCTTATGTGAAATACATAGTATGTCAATTCAGTCAATAAAACCAGCACCAATTATGGCTTTCTCCAGCATAGTATCCATATCCAGTTCACTGTATCTCTGGTATTTAATAAATGGATTTAATATGAACACAGCATCTAATTTAAGTTTCCAAAGTATCTGATTTCACAGATTAAGAACTATAGAAACCTGAATTACTTGTCCATAAGTTTCACTTTCATGATATCAAGTGCCCCAAATTAGAAGCCCAAGATTCTCAAAATTACTAGAGAAATCATTTATGCATAAGTATAAATAAATCCCCAAACCTGCATTGTTTAGCAAAATGGATTTTTGCATTTCATTTAAGTGTTTCATTGGGTCTTGTTTGAATGAGCATTTCTGCTTATGGCTCTCCTAAAAATCAACCACATTTTCTGGAGAACTGAAATTTAAAAATTAAAACAGACAAACAAACAAAAACCTAAAAACAAATTAAAAAAAAAAACTCTTCTTTTTTTCTTTTTTTTTTTTTTTTATTCAGTCAAACTTGTTGGCAACAAACAAGAGGAGCTGGAAGGCATTGTGCAGCAGGAACAACTGGAGCTTGATGATGGTGATGATACGGCTGAGTGTTTGTGGGTAAAAATGAGGGGGAAGGCCAGCAAGGCAGGTGTGATGGTGGGAATTGTTATAGACCACCCAAACAGGATGAAATATTATAAGGGCATACAGAAGAAGTCTCACTATCACTATGTGTTGTTCTCCTTGGGGCCTTCAATGTACCAGATGTCAGATGGAAATACAACATAGCGGGGAGGAGACAGTCTAGGAGGTTCCTGGAAAATGTAGAAAACTCCCTGAGAGAGCTGGTGATTGAGCCAGCTGGAGAAAATGCCCAGCTGGACCTGTTGTTTGTGAACAGAGAAGGACTGGTGGGTGCTGTGATGGCTGAGGCCGTCTTGGGCATAACAATCATAAAATTATAGTTTTAGTTCTTGGAGAAGTAAGGAGAGGTGTTAGCAGGACTAATACCTCGAATTCCAGAGGGCAGACTTTGGCCTGTTCAGGAGACTGGTTGACAGCATCCCTTGGGAAGCAGTCCTGAAGGGTAAAGGAGTCCAGGAAGGCTCATTCTTCAGGACATTCTTCAAGAGGGAAATCTTAAAGGCACAGGAGCAGGCCATCCTCATGTGCCAAAAAATGAGCTCAGGGGGAAGAAGACCTGCCAGACTGTACAGAGCTATTTAGCTGGAACTTAGGGAAAAAAGGAGAGTTTATGACCTTTGGAAGAAGGGGCAGGCAACTCAGGAGAGCTACGAGTATGTCATGAGGCTATAGAAGAAGAAAATTAGAAGGACCAAAGCCAAACCTCTTAGACACACACATGGTGCTGGATAAAATCCATCCAAAGGTACTGAGTGAGCCAGTTGAAGTGCTAAGCAAACTGCTTTCCATCATTTACCAGCAGTCCTGGCTAATCACAGAGGTTCCAGGTGACTGGAAGTTGGCCAGTGTGGCACACATCTACAAGAAAGGCCAGAAAGAGGATCTGGGGAACTACTGACCTGTCAGTCTGACCTCAGAGCCAGGGAAGGTCATGGAGCAGATAATGACACAGAACATACAGAACAACCACGGGATCAGGCCCAGTCAGCATGGATTAAGGAAAGGCAGGTGCTGTTTAACTGATAAAATATCTTTCTATGATAATGTGACGTGCTTACTGGATGAGAAAAAGGCTGTGAATGTTGTTTACCTGGACTTCAGTAAACCTTTCAATACTGACTCCCACAGCATTCTTGCAGAAAATCTGTCTGTTCATGGCTTGGACAGGTACACAGCTCAGAGGGTAAAAACTGGCTTCATGGCCAGAGAGCCTAGAGAGTGGTGGTAAGGGAGGTACATCCATGGGGCAACCAGTCACCAGTGATGTTCCCAAGGGCTCAGTACTGGGGCCAATCCTGTTTAATATCTTTATCGATGATTTGGACAAGGGGATCAAGTGCCCTGTTAGTATGTTCACAGATGACAGCAAGTTGGGTGGGAGGGTTGTTTTGGTGGAGGGCAGGAAGGCTCTGCAGGGGGATCTGGACAGGCTGGATAAATGGCCTGAGGCCAATGGTGTGAGGTTCCACAACACCAGGGGTGCAGCTGGGTCCAGCACTTGGGTCACAACAAACCCAGGCAGTGCCACAGGCTGGGGGAAGAGTGGCTGGCAAGCGACCCAATGGAAAATGACATGGGGGTGCTGGTCAACAGCCAACTGGACATGATCCCACAGTGTGCCCAGGTGGCCAAGAAGGCCAGTGACATCCCGGCCTGCATCAGCAATAGTGTGGTCCAGCAGGACAAGGAGAGTGATTGTGCCTCTGTACTCGGCACTGGAGGGGCCACACCTCAAGTGCTATGTTCTGGTTTGGGCATCTCACTCCCAGAAGGACATTGCTGGAGTGAGTCCAGAGAAGGGCAACAGAACTGGTGAAGGGTCTGGAGCACAAATCCTGGGAGGAGTGGCTGAGGGAGCTGGGGTGGTTTAGCCTGGAGGAAAGGAGGCTTATCACTCTGTACAAATACATGAAAGGAGGTTGTAGCCATGTCAGGGTCAGTCTTTTCTTCCAGGTAACAAATGACAGGACAAAAGGAAATGACCTCAGGTTGTGTGAGGGGAGTTACAGAGGAACAATTTCTTCACAGAAAGGGTTGTCAAGCATTGGAACAGGGTGCCCAGGGAAATGGTTGAGTCACCAGCCATGGAAGTATTGGAAAGAAATATAGAAGTGGCACTGAGGGACATGGTTTAGTGGTGGACTTGGCAGTGCTGGGTTAGTGTTGGACTCAATGAACTTTTCCAACAAATTCTATGATTCTAAATCTGCCAGCTTGAGAAAGGGTTGGGTTTCTTGCAGTGAACAGATTCCTCTCATTTACTTCTAATGCCTTTGTTTCTGGCAGAGGTCCCAGCCTGAGATAGTAGTGAGCATAACGAGTGCTAATGAACTGCCATTTGACTCCTCGTCCTCTTCTTGCAGAGAAAGGAAGCCAGAGATGGAAATTTGCCCCATTCTACTCAGGGGGAAAAGGATAATAAAGTGCATTTTCCTAGTCCAAATATGCTTTTTTTCCCCCCAAGACCATTACCTGCAGGAACAAAAATGAAACTGTGAAGGTGTTCACAATACTGCTGACATAGACAACAGGGAATAAAGCTTTGAAGAGATGAATCACCAGCTCTGGCAAAAGAATAACTAGGAATTCAAACATCTGGAGAAAATGCCATGCTGGCTCCACCCTTTCTGTCATATAATTCCATTTAAACACTATATTTTAGAGCTAAGAAGAAAAATGTTCCCATTAGTTTTGCTACATTGAGACCCTGTAAGTAATGCCCCATTAGCCTCACATAGCTTACATCTGCTTTTACTTAAATATGAAAAGCATAATAGCCCATGCTCATGATATATCTTGCATCTTTTCTGTCCCTCACACTAATCACTTTCAAGCATTCATTCCTCTCGAGTATGGGATGTTCAGGAGGAAAGCCAGACACAGTATTTTGCCTGTTGCCCAGCACTTCAGGAACAACTTGGGGCTGTACAGAGCTACAGTCAACACAAAGCCTGCATAAGAACCTAGCACCCGAACAGTTTCTGGGGACTATAGAGAGAGAGATGATGTTGATAACACTAATAACAGTAGCAACACTAACAACTATTATGATTATCTGTAGTTTTCAACTTTATGAAAAGAGATAAAATAATTTTTCATCCAGGAGTTATGAGGCGGTGAATGGACGCTAACGAACAGGATAGACAAATGGCTAAAGAATGCACCCTTTTCCTCACTTTTCCCAGCTACTCTGGCTGTATCTGTTTTGCTCTAATCAGCTTCACTGAAAATACTTCTTTGGAGTCCTGATACTTCATACTACCCTTGAACCCCAGAAAGGACATAGCAGCTCCACCACCTGCTCCCTCAGGGGAATCCCTGTTGGGATGCTGGCTCCACACTCCTGCCAAGACAACTCCTAGCACTGTCTTGAATGAATCTGCTCTTTTGCCCTTCACGCAAAGGACTTACTTATTCTCCAACAGTCCAATGAAGAAAGTAAACATATTCTTACAAGATCTAATTTCACTGGTCTTTCTTAAGGAAAGCATTGCCCTCTTCATGTGGCATTTCCTCTTTAAACTGAGGATGGAGAGAAATAAAATATTTTCACAAAGGGCAATAAATGAGAACCATCTTGGGCATGACTTAGGTACACTCTAGACATTTACACACGGGTTTATGGAAACCCTTATTTAATCATTTACACTGAGTTGTTTTGCAATCACACTAAAAATTTCATCTCCTGTTAAAGAGGTGTACCAAGCACTACATCTCCTATTAAAGAGGTGTACCAAGAGGTGTACCAGAGTGCATACCAAGCACTCTGACTAGCAAGAGGCAGGTCTGGATACCTTCGTAAATATTAAGGTTGGTAGATGTGTCCATCAGATTTTTTCCCATTACAATAAATAGTCTGAAAAAAGAGACAGACTTTTTAAATTTTCCTTTACTTTAGCTACCAGCCATGAACTACTGACTTCACACACAGAACTCACTGAAGTCACTACACTGTCACAGCCCTCGTCCTTCAGTGAGGGAGGAAAACTACGCAGAGGGTAAGAGACAGTGCTAGGCTAAGAACTGGGGGAGCACAGCAGTCACAGTATTGTCAGAACACAAACAATATTTCACTACAAGACCCAATACTCGTACAATATATAATAAATATTTCCCCTAAGATGTATCCCAGTTCAACAAAACACCTAATACAGTTAAGTACACATCAGGAAAGTTTTACAAATGTCCAGAATCAGGCCTTGTTTGTATCCTTTGCAGCTGCTTTTGTGACACTGCCTGTGATACCACCTTCTTTCAAAAAAAAGCAAAAAAAAAGTATCTCCACTTCTCAGACACCAAACAGAAAGCAACATTAGATGAGATCTGAGGAGTCTGACACTTTTGAGACTCATGGGCTACTGTTCCAGGATGTGTTAGGCCACGACAAAAAAGATGTAAAAACGTTTTGCTGAGTAGGAACAGATAGTCCTGTTTAACCATTAGTTAGGTCTCAAAGGGATCTTCTCATGCCCCAGCTTTAACCCCTACAAACTCTCAGTAAGGAGCTCATGAATCACAGGGAGCTGCAATTTACCCATTTTGTTTGGTTTTGGTTTTTGTGTTTGTTTTGACTGAGAAGAAGTATTTGTCACCTGATGGGAAAGTCAATGGAAAAAAGTCACTAATGTTACTTTTTATCCCTTTTGTCCCACTGAGTACATTCCTGTTCTTGTGATGAATAGCTAGGCCTAAAGGAAATGCAGTAAAATCTAGTTCCCACTTGCTGTTAGAAATGTACAAGATACCATATTAAGGTCATTTAAAAGAAGATGTGAAGGTTGATTTATTTTCTGAGAAATAAAAATAATCCTCAAAGGCATATAGAATTCAATAATGTCATAAGAAGTCACTAGCTGTAGAACAATTTCATTAAAACATTGCTTCAAGGTTAACTACTAAGAAATATATTCTATCCAATGAATTACATTTTAATATACTTACTTGCGTGAATATAGTTGACAATCTTCTAAGTCACTTTTCAGTTGTGAGTTTTACATTTCAACCCTTTCTCATTTCAGTTAAATATGACTTAATTAAAAACAACTCTAAGGGGTTAAAAATTCAGATCATTTAAATTATACACCTCACAAAGAAAACTATCCTTATTAAGAAGCATTTTCTTTTGGATGAAACATTTTTAATACTTGCAGAAATAATTGATGTTGGTGGAATTTTGATATCAGTAGACCTCTAGTGGCTATTACAGTAATTGATGGTTATATTGTGTTTTTAAAATACAAATATGTTCTTCAGAAAACAAAACAGGAAAAAAATCCACAGAAGAAAAACTTTAGCAAAATGTTATTAGAGTTATTAACTCATAGTAAATGCCTGCATAATTTCAAAATTCTTTTACAGTGAGTAGATAGACACCTGATTCTAATTGATTTTAAAGAAATCACACAGCTAAATACCTTTGCAAATTTAGTCATCAAAACTCAAAACTGAATCAGCAGTGGATGGTTTAAAATTTTCTGAGATTAATACATAAATATTTGCCAAACATTCTGAGGGACCTATTTAGAAATCTATTGTTAAAAGGGATGGGAAAGAACTTTATGGCTCTCCAGCCAGGGCACGAGTCCTCACTCTGCCCACACACCCTTCTTGGAGAGACCTCAGACCTGCAAGTCAGAACTGGTCTGCAGAGGGCCTGAGACCATCCCCAGTCTGGACTGGGAGCTGTGGGACAGGAGGACATTGTCACATGGTGTAGCTAGCCATGACTCCAAGCAAGTCATACATAGAGCCAGAAACTGTCAGTATTTAATAAAATATCCCTTTTAATGATTTTTCATTCACTTCTGCTAAACTGTCATATTGCAGTGCCTATCAGCAAGTGTAAAATAGATAGGATCCCCTCTGGTGATTTAGTAAAGGAACCAGTAAAGGGCAAGCCTCAATGACCTTTAAAAAATCAGTCTACATTAGCTTAATGCAATCTCAAAGACATGGATTTGATGCCTGAATAAGGGACACTCAGCTCTAAAGTTGAAGCTTTTGCTCATTTAATTTGCTTATTTAAAGTTTTTGTCATGACATTATATTCCCCTACATTATCTGAAATGCAGTTCAGGAGCTTGGGAATAGATTTACAGTTTTTATCTTTCCCATGCTCCTCAATATAAAAGAGTCAGATTTTCCACAAAATCCAGAAAGGCAAAGAGGACAATCTATATGAATATATCTGAATATTAGCCATCTTATCCTTCCTGCCCATGTGACTAGTTAAAAGGCTTTTGTGATATTTAGGTCTAACAAACACTTAACGTCTTTTACAGATGGTATTAACTATCTTTTTCTCTCAGGGAATCAAGGGGGTTTATCTCCTAAGAAGAAACACTTAGACTCATACAATATTAGTAAGAAAGCAGTATGAAAATCAAATTCGCATTGCCTGAGGGCCTCTCACTTGCCCATTTAAGAGACTCCAATTTAGTTAGTTTTCTCATATTATTTCTTTCAGATATACTTTAGATTCAGAGTAGCTGTCTCCCTTACATAGCAGTACACCTTCGCACTAAATCCAAAAAGCTCTTAGTCAAAATTGTTCAACAGATTTCTGTGTGGTTTCCTTCATATGCTGATGAAAAAATGATAAATCATATGTACAATCTGCAAAGTCAATTCTTATTTAAAAACAATAATGTCCACCTGTGCATGAAATCTACTGCCTTCTGATGCACCTTTGTGTCAAGGTGACTTTCACAACTTAAACTGATCACAAAACATGATTTTGCACCAGGTGTGCAGGTTTAGAACATAAACAGTATCTAGAAAATATCTTCTGTTCATAACTTCGCACATATTTGTGCACTCCAAGAAAATGCAACACTGTCTTAAAAGTGAACCTCTAAGATGCAATAGGGTTTTTTAAAAGAATGGAAAGCCTACTTAACCAAAGGCAGATTATTTGAATGAAAGAAACAAACACTGTGGAAATGAGTCCAAAGAGATATGAACACACACAGGGAAATGCAGTGATGTAAAATATGTGTGACAGTGCAGAAATCTCTCCCCTCAAGGAATATCTTCCAGCACACACTCATTGAAGCTATTCTTGACTGATTATCATAGGCTGGGCAGTTCAAAAAGAACGAGTTTAAAACATTTGCAGCTAAGCAATCATATTTTCAAAGAGGTCAGCAGACAATCTCTTGGCAGTCTGTGGTCAATAGTTGTCTATTCAGATGGGATGATTGCTTTTCATTATCAAATCAACTCTTTTCCTAAGGATGTTGCCAAACTTGTTAATGATAAGTTTAGCTGAGCAACCTGTGCACTGTTTATTATTCTTTAATCTCTATTAAAACAGTATGTTCCTTTCTCCTCCAAACCCAGGAAGTATATTGTGCATAAATGAGAGGTGCTCAGAGGATTCTTGACACATCCTGCCAAGACAAACATTGAATCAATCGTTTAATCAGCTAAAATTCCTATTCTTACCTTGCTCCTCCCAAGCTTTCTCAGAGCCAGAAGCTGAGGAGAGCCAGCCTTTCTGTACAACCTTCAGCTCTTCCTGGATAATCCTGGTTACAGTCTCTTTGGAAACAGAGCACTGAGAGCCCACACAACAGGGAACAGCTTCACTCAACTGTGCAACTAAGCACATGGGTGCCTCTACCTCAGTGTGAAGTCAATAGGAAGTGGCAAACTCAATGGAAAGGGATAAAGTTTGAGCCCACTTCCACATGTGTTTGAATTAGTCCTGAAATGGAACAAGGGTCAGAGTGTCAGCAGCTCCCATTTGAGAGATAATAACGAAAGTCCGTGTGTTTGAGGCATTTTCTGCACTCAGCTGATCCTAAGGGGACT
>WAAG01073855.1:1363-12931 GCA_013390105.1 Tichodroma muraria
AGCATCAGAGAATCGCAGTAACTGGAACTTCTATCATGACTGAAGGACTAAATTGCATATGGCTTTACCTTTTTCTTCATTTTCTTCACTTCCAACTTTGACCTCAGATAAAGTAGCTTCTTTTAGCCGAAGTGCTTTCTGTTCAGTGAGGTGTTGCCTAAGCAGTAGCCAGAAAGTAATTGTGAAAAGAATCTGCAAACAAAAATCAAAACAAAACCAACAGACTAATTGTATATCCTATGTCCTACTGATACAAACATAAGTTTTCACAAATTTTGCATGCCTTTGTTTTCTCTGTCTGTCAGAAAATGGCACTGATGTCACCGGTGTCAAAGTGCATCTTAGGGCAAGTTATGTTATTTAGGAAACATCTCGCATTACAGACAACTTTGCTTCTTTTGCACTTTTCCATTTCTTAAAGGTATTCATTTACAAGCATCTATACCCTGTTTTATTCAGTTTTATCTACTGTCTTATAAACTTAGGGATCTTCTTATTATGCATTGATTGGTATAATTCCCATTTGTTGCTTTTTTGTTCATTTTTTACCTTTTTTTTCAGGGAAGAAGAACAGACAAGAGTGTATTGTCATTATCATGGTTTTATATATCATAAATATTTTTATTTAGGAGGTTTGTTACTTCAGGTGCCTAAACACAGTTAATTTAAAAATCAAATTTTTTGTATGTCTTGCAGTTACAGAAGACACAGTCAATGGAATATGCCTTGCATTTGCAACAGTTACAAGAGTTGAGATAGCTCTTAATTCTTTTAAGAGCATCAATAGATGATAATTCAGTGAAAGCATGATACCTTAGAAATAAACATCTATTTAATGGAGAGTGCGTTTCTGTGTTTTGCAAAATGCTAAATTCAACAGCTTGCAATACCAAGAGATGGACAAAATTTAGAAAACAACATGATGCCTGCTGTCACACACTTGATTTTATGCTTACTTTCTACAAAATTTTTGCTAATTTCCCTTTGCAGAAGGAGACTTATTTCACTACATAGCTAGAAGAACAAAATTTCAAAGAGGAAGCACGTAAGAGCCAAATACTTTGCACACAATAGAATGACAAGGTCAGTGGTACAATGTATTTTTTTTCTAATGCACAAGACCCTAATGGGAAAAGGATTGCTCCCAGGAGATGGTTTTTTTATTGACACTGCTGCTAACATTGAGCCACGGCAGCAGATTGTCAGCCTGTGTGACTTGTCACAGCTTCCCCAGATACCTTCTGGAGCTCTGGCTTTTGCAACACAAACCTTTGATAATGTAAAATACAGACTTTCTTCTGCAGTGATTACTCTGTCTTCCCGCCACATTTACTCCCTTGTTCTACTTGGCATTTCAAGAGCCAGAAGCTAGCTCTTAAGAAAAGTCTTGAAGGGTTGCAGACCAAAGAAATGCTTTTTGTCACCTTTTACAGTATAGATTTTATCTCATTTTCAGACCAGAAAACACATATAGCATGCAGACACTTATGTAGAAAGAATTACAGTACACTTTCCATTCTTCTATCTTCTTCTATCCAGTCTTCATTTAAATTCAACCATTATTCAAAAGACTTTAAATTAGGAATATAGGGAGATACAGAGTTACTAGTGCCCTAAGGAGAGACTGATGGACAAGGCTAACAAGCAAAGGGTGCCTGGGGTGATGTGATCAAAAGGAAATACATAATTAGCAAAACAGGGCTTATGCAGAGTCATTGCAAACACCTGTATATAAGCAAGGCAATTACTTCAACACCGCCTTACAGGGAAATCTGTCAGATTCCTTCTGGGAAAACAGCATGTCAGGTGCCCTTCCAAAGTGCCTGCACACTAGAGCCCTGCAGCATGGGTAACAAACCCAAGTAATTGCAGAGCTCTGTGCAGGGCTGTGGTCTTGTTGGGATGAGAGAGACAGGGTGTGATGCCTAGAATATTTGCAATACAGAGCTACAGGCTCTTTAGGAAGCACAGCCAGAAAGCTGCAGAGGTGAAGTTGGGATTAGCACGGCAACACAGCTGGAATGAATAGACTCTGCCTGCGGATGGAGGATGGACTAGGTAATCTGTGAGGAGTGCAGAGACTGGCCATGCGTGCACAGACACGGTTAGAAAAGGCCTGAAACTGAGTCTGGCAAGGCATGTCAAGAGCAACAAGATTTACTTCTGTACATTCCTCAGCAGAAAAAGGAAGGCTAGAGAAAATCTAGGTCCACTGCTGACTGGGGCAGGGCATGCAAGAGGCTGAGGTACCAAATGCCTTCTTTGCCTCAGTCTTCGCTAGCAAGAGTGGCTTTAAGGAAACACAGTTCCTGGAGACCATGGAAAAGTCTGAAGCAAGGAAGAGTCTTCTTTTGGTGGAACCGGCTTGGATCAGGGAATATTTAAAGAAAGTGGGCATACATAAGTGCATGGGTCCAGATGGGATGTACACAGGAGCTGGCTGGTGTCACTACTAGACGTTACTCTCAATGACCTTTGACCAAACGTGGTGACAGGAGAATTGCTGAAGGAAAGTAAATGTCACTCATCTTCAAGAAGTTCAAGATGAAGAATTAAGACTGGACAACCTCACTTCAATCCCTGGGAAGCTGATAGTCGTGAGATGTTGGAAAAGGCTTCCTAGAGAATCTGTGGATGCTTCATCATTGGAAGTGTCTGAGGTCAGGCTAGATGGAGCTTTGAACAACCTGATCTAGTGAAAGATGTCCCTGCCTGTGGCAGGGGGATTGGACTAGATGATCTTGAAAGGTCCCTCCTGACCCCAAATCATTCTGTGATTCTAATGTGACGCAGGAGCTAATCCTGAAAAACAGTTCCAGGCAAATGAAGGATGAGAAAACCATTCGGAATAGTCAGAGTATATCCACCCAGGGGAAGTCATGCTTGACCAGCTTGATAAACTTTTATGATAAAATGACTGACCAGGCAGATGAAAGGACAGCAGCAGATACTGTGCTCCAGACAGAAACTGTCTCCCATCAGATGCTCAGGGGGAAGTTGGTGAAGTGTGGGATGGATGAGCAGACAGTGAGGTGACCTGAAAACTGACTGAACTGCTGAGCTCAGAGTGCAGTGATCAATGGCATAAAGTCTAGTTGGAGGTCAGTGATTAGCAATGTGCCCCAGGGGTCAATACTGAATCCAGTCTTGTTCAACACCTTCATTTTTGATCCAGATGATGGGGCAGAGTGTACTCTCACCGAGTTTCCTGTTAATGCACAACTGGAAGGAGTGACTGGCTCACCAGTCAGTCATGCTGCCATCCAGCAGGACCTCAACAGGCTGGAGAAAGGGGCTGACAGGAACACCAAGACACTCAACAAGGTGAAGTACAAAGTCCTGTCTGTACCTGGGGAGGAAGAACCAGCTCACGCACCATTACGTGTTGGGGTCCAACCAGCTGGAGACTAGATTGGCAGAAACAGCCTGTGGATCCTGGTGGATAATAAGTAAGCCAGCAATGTGCCCTTATGACAAAGAATGTTAATCGCTGCATTAGGAGGTGTGTTGCAGTGTGTTTTTGCATTTTATTTCCCCTTTGTTTTGTTGGTTTATTCTGAGTTACATCCCCCCGTCCCCCCATCCCGAGCTCTCCGACCTGCCCCTTACTCCCAAATGTTCCTTACCTCAGTGTCAATCCTTTATGCCCGCCCCAACCTTGGACCTCCCCTTTGTACCGCCCCTCATCCCCAATACGCCATTGGTTTGTTCAAACTGTTCCCCTCCCATGTGTTTCCCTATTGGTCTGTGTATTGTAAACTCCACCTCGTGCTCCTCCCCACTCCTTCCCTAATCAGTTGAAGATTTGTATCCGCCCCTGAGACCTCCCCTGTATGAAAATCCTTACATAGCCTTGTCTTTTTCCCTGGACCCTCCAAGGATTAAACTTCTTTGGAAGCCCTACAAGAGGCCCCTCCCTGGTTCTTGCCTCCGCCCTCGGCGCATTGGCAGGTCAGCGTGCTGTAGAGCGCAGCCCTGCACTGCCACCACTCAGGCTGTTTATAGTCAGAGGGGGGCACTCGGCTCTGCGCCGGGAGAGCGAGCAGGGAAACTCCAGCACTGCGTCAGAGGTGTTGATGACAGGTTGAGGAAGGTGATTCTTCTTCCCTGCTCAGCACTGGTGAGGCCACAATTCGAGTGCTGTGTCCTGTTCTGGCATCCCAGTACAAGAGATACAGATATACAGGAGAGAGTCCAGTTGAATGGCCATTAGGAACTGGAGCATCTCTCCCTCCTATGAAGAAGACAAAGCTCAACAGGAATCTCATTTAATGTCTATAAGTATCTGAAGAGAGGTGCAAAGAGGTTGGAGCCAGACTCTTCTCAGTAGTGCCCAGTGCGAGGATCAGAGGCAATAGGCACCAACTGAAACATGGGAGGTTCCCTCTGAATATCAGGAAACAGGTTTTTTCCTGTGAGGGTTATTAAGCACTGGCACAGGTTGCCCTGGGATGTAACAAGAGTTTCCACTGTTAGGGATATTCAAAAAGCCATCTAGGCATGGTCCTGGGCAATCAAGTCGAAATGGCTCTGCTTGAGAGTTGGACTAATGACCTCCAGAAGTCTCTTTTGCCTTCAACTATTGTGTGATTCTATGAAAGTTACGGAATGCATTTTATTCAGCCTGAAAAGCTCCACTAAACATCTATCGGCTTTATGGATGCGGCCAAATTACCATATATACACATCAGCTTCCTTTCTTCTCAGCATCTGTTTTTAAATAGGATATTTGATGATATAGCCAGTAAGAAATAATGTGAAAGGGAATGAAGTATTAGGACAGTTAAAACTTCTAAGAGATTTATGAAGTAATTGAAAAAAAAATTAGAACTTCTCTTGCAGAACCCCTTGAGTTTTATCACTCTTAGCAAACTAGCCCTACCTTTACAAGAGAAATAATACAGCACTCACTAACTTTCAGATGCATTAAAGAACCAGAAATGGTTGTCCAAAGGGTATTGCCAACAAGGAACATGATGTACAGTCATCTTAAATTGTAATTAGGAGTCACAAGGGAAGTGATGCACTTAGCACAGGGGGAGCAGTGCCAACTAGATGCACTCCCTGAGATGCCCCTCTTGGGTGCTCTAGGAAAAAACCATCCTATTTTAGCTCAGTCCCTTCCCCAGGAGCAAACTTGGAGAACAAAATGCATTTTCAAGACATTGAAGAAAAAATCTATCATGCGGTGGGGTCAGAAAATTCTATTGGTTCTACTCTGAAATGGATTTCAACTCGTTCTGATTCAGGTGTAAAAGGATAAAAAGAATTAAAACTCAGCCACAGCTATGTTCTGCTGGTTGTGCCAAACCATTAGGGAGTGAGTAGTATTGGTAATTGCAATGACAACAGTTGTTACCATCGATGTACTGGAACAACAGTTCCAGTTACCATCGTAGTCACAGACAGAATCTGACATCCCACAGGTATTATTCTAGCGAATCAAATAACATCTGGTTTTGAATCCAGTTTATAAAACCAAACAAGTGAGCAATTTCAATCCACCAAGTATTTTCTACAGAATTATCATGAATTCTGTTTCAGACACTAAAAGGTGTCTGAAACATTTGATCTAGTATTAGCTTAATATGCAAGAAGCAGTTTTCTGAACACTCTTTCTAATGGCTTACCCTTTACTTTAGAATTGCTACTGAAAGTGGTTACACTGAATACTGTGGATGCACTCTTAAAGAAATGTCAAGAGATTCATATTTTTATCACAATATATTCTGTGGCTTCATAAATAAATCTCAGCTGTTTGTTACACTTACCTTTGATGCCAGCTCCCCAGGTTCCTTTCTTTTTAAAAAACCAGATACTTGAGGAAGTTCATCATTCTCAAGCTCAATACTCCATATATACTGTAATATTAGCAGTAAATTTCCATAAAAAACCATGAATGGTGAACTGATCATGGCATATTTCCTTCGGTCCCGAATCATCCACAATGTGCAAGACCAGATCAATAACACAAAAGTCAACCAGCTGTGATACGTGATGCTCCATGCCTTGTGGAAGGAGGAAACAGAGAGAAAAATGCCCACAGATGCATTCAGGAACAACACAGATGCTGATTCCCAGTTACACTTCATTTACACTTCTCTACTCAGTGCATATTTTCATTTTCATCAGACTCTCACCCATATTAATCACCTGCTGGACCAGCTAAAATAAACCCCTTGGTAGAAGAAAGTAGATTCTGAAGGCAAACCCTGCTTTATGCATTAGCTGTACTTTATAAGCAGACTCGTTGTTTCTCATTACACCAAACTAAAAGAGATGGAAAATAAAGAATAAAGTTTGGGCGCAGAAATTCTCCTTGCAAAACAGCAGCAAAGAATTCAGAGTAGGAATAGCAAAACCTAATCAACGGGTACTGCATTCAAGGCCTTTGACAGCATTACAAAACAGCATTAACTCCATACGGCTCATACTGGTCATTGACAGTTTGCTCCAAACTCCATACTGCTTTTGTGGAATGAGTTTAAAATGGAAAGCTATCGTGTGCACCCACCTAACCTGGAGAACACTTAGTCTACAGTAAGAGTGGTAGATTACCTGAATACTCACAACTACAGAACATTTTCCACAGCTTTCTGAATTCAGTTATCAAAAACTTCTCTATTAAACATTCAAGAAAAGGATTTAGGGGGTTTAAGTCTTTTTTATCTACATTGCTACATTGTGTTACTGACTTAGGACTAAATTTAGCTGCATATATGCGGCTATAACTACGGAATAATGATCAATAAAGCATTAAAATAAAAGTAAATTATTAAACATTAAGAATATTTCTATCAGGTTAGCTTAGCCCTCCTGGAAATTATGTCTTTTAAGGGTATGTGAAAAACACTGATATGCTACTTCTCCATCCTTGTATGAGAAAATAGCTTACACTGAGCTGTCTTAGGCTGTAGTATAAATGGAATTTGCATCAGAGCATACCACAAATAAATTCATAAATTAATTTGGACCACATAAAATCAGAATATGCCACAAAGAGAAAGGCTAGCATTAAACTACAAGTATGCTATTCAAATATATTCTCCTTTTACATTGAGAGATATAAGCCTGGGAATTAATTAAAAGGGAAATGCAGACCTGGTCTAGTAGAAGGTGTCTCTAGCCAAGGCAGGGGGGTTGGAACTAAATAACTTTTAAGGTTCCTTCCAACTCAAACCATTCTATGATCTAAGTATATGAGTTTAAGAAAATAGGAAAAAAGTTACTGTGTCAATGTGAAAATAACTAACTACTTGCTAATGTCTCAGAATGCATCAATCCATATACATATTTTTCACAAGGAGCCTGCCTTATTTACAGGGGAAGGTTTTTCTGTTAAAAGACAGCAAATAAAGTTTGAAACTTTATGCAAACGAGAGGCAGCCAAGGTAATTTGTTTTACCGTTTTTAATGCAAAATTGGGCCAAGAAACTTTATGGTTAATTTCATCATAGTTGAAACTTTTCCAAAACAGTAAAAGCAAAGCTTGCATTGGGAATATAGAAAGACATCTAATCATTATGTGGAAACCGTGGTATAACGCAGCTCAAAGGATTTGCACCGAGGAGGCTTAAAAACAAGCAATGGCATGAAAAAGAGAAAGAAGAATGATAAGTAAAAAACCACGAAAGTCTGCCTGGCACAAAGTTGTATTTTCCTTAAGATCTTCCTGTGTCAATACAGGAAACCAGACTTTACAGGTCCTTTCTTCTCAGAGAGCCATTGGATGCATGCATCACCTGAATTAGGAACTATATTTTTACAGTTTTCTGTATCAGTACGACATACTTCAATTTTATAGGTAAATTTCTGAGTCGTGAAAACACATGACAAACCTGCTTGTGCAGAAGCTTAAGAATCAACAGAAAACTGAGACCCAGTGTTTTTCTGACATTCAACAGACTACAAAGCCTGGGGCTCCCAGTCCTGGAGATGTGTTGCCCTATTTAAAGGTCTGTAACAGGGCTGGGAATTACGCATTAATAACCTAAAATGGGCTCAAAATGATGCAGACACCATAGTGATATTTTAAAGCCTGATACGGAGACTTGCTGAAAATCAACCAACTCTCTTGCTGAGACTACTTTCAGAAAAGCATGGAGAAGACACTTTTGTAAAATCAACAGCATTATTTTTTTGTTGCCAGTACTTACCATCATAGCTATCAGAGCACAAATGTAGCTTTGTTTCATGATAAATTGAAACACAGAGACTAGGGCATGTAATTTAACATTTTCTTTTTCCTCCTGAGTACCTTCCTCTCCTTCTTCCTCCTCCTCTTCCTTTTCTAAGTAGAAAAAGAAATTCTTATTTGCAATCCATGCTGGTGTATAGATAGTACATGCATCCTCTCCTGAAATTATTTTGTTTGCAATCACTCTGATGGCTACTTCAAATCACTGTGTTGGTAGGTAAAGTATTTTGGATAGTATAGCTGAGTTTACAAAACTGCCATATGGACATCCATCACTGTTAGGTGACAGCAGTTATTTAATAGGCCAAAGAGCTTACCAAAATGACAAGGAATGTTAGAGGCAGTGACTGGAGAAGCAGACTAAGAAAAACACATGGAAAAAATGACAATTCCTAGGCTATTTAGTACCTGACGTGCCATCCGAAGGCTCCCATTTGTACTGTGGTGTGGAGTACACGTCTGCTTTGGCTGGACCATTTTCTAGAGGCAGTGCGGGGTGGATGGTGTGATAGTCAGCAGGGTTCCCGTTCACTGTTACCAGCAGCACCTGCCAGGACACCGGAGAGAGGCACTGCATTTACCGCGGCTCCTAGAAGAGTGGGACTCCTACTTCTGTGCTTTTCTACTCTTGGAGTGCCAATGTTAAAAGAGGTTAAACAAGTAGCTGCAGTTAATTCCAAGAAATTGATATGTTGTAGTCATGTTGAAAAGTAACACAGAACAGCTCCCAAAATTAATTGTTGTTAGATTTTCATGTCATACTAATAGAAGGAACCAAAAATTCACCCTTCTTCTTAAGCAAACTACTACATCAGGGTTTTTAGATTTCAATTCACATGTAATTATTTCCAGTAGTTATTAAAATAATGGCTATAAATGACTTTCCAAGTTGAATTATTAGTGGTGAAATCTATATTTGCAGCTGTTAATAAAGCCACTTTTGGGAATCGTTATTGATGACACATTTTTGTCACTTGATAGTGCTAATTCAACACTCTTTCATTGTTTTATTTTTATGACTTTGATTTCAACCCTTTTGCCTGTTTGGATAAAGGCTCTAGCAATCACAAGCATCAGTATTTTTCCTAATGGCAGAAATTCACATGCAATGAGTTAGTGATGGCAATATGTGCTCAAGACTGATTCAGCTCAGGCTGTGAGATAGGAGCATATCTTGCTTGACAAAATTATGCACAGGCATGTGCAACTGCCAGTGAACTGTTTCAGAATAGTATCTGGGTTATGTTCAGTCACATCCAGCTGCACCAAGTACAGACCGTGGAGCATGTTTAAATTAGGCTATGGATGCTCCTAAAATTCATCTTCATTCTTCTGTGTGTGCTAAACAGAGGGGACGCTTCTGCTTTAGAGTCTGCTAAGGCCTATAGCAGTCAAGATAAATGGATCATTTGCTGTCTGTTCAAATGAAGACTTGGATTTTCTGTAATCTGTAAATTGAACTCATATGTGTTGTCGGTCCTGCTTTAAGGGCCTCAGCATTCCAACATGAATGAAATAAAAAAATATAGCAAAGAAACCAAATCAAATTTAAAGGTGGCTTGCATTAGAAAGCATATTTTCAAATCTTATTCAAACCCAATGAAATAGCAAAGATCGTTCGCCAGTTGGTACTACTACAAGCAGCTTAATTTCAAGTGATCAATCAATGATTTCTCAGGGAAATTATTAAGGAAGCAGAAGGCAATTACATTTAAGATAATCAAGATTATGGGGTAAATGGCAGGCTAACCGTAAATCTAGAAGTTTTACAAATGTCATCTAAGGTTTTATCTGTATGTATCATTGTTGTCTGTATTTACACACATTGAGAAGAATTGCAAAATTACAAAGACTAGTAGTATACTAACATCCGATGGCTTGTATTCATCTTGGGTCATTGACAGAAGCTGCAAAAAGCAATGCAAGAACAAATTATTACAGAAGCATGGCTCAAGCATTAGTAAGTCTGACTTCTTGAATACATGCATGCATATATGCTGACTTCTGCAGATTTGCACCAAGAAATTCAGAAAGAATTCTTAAAAAGTCAGCAGAATTGTACAATACCACAAAATCATATTCAGTGTGCCACAGCATTGACATAATTTTACCATATGTTCCTGTGAATTTTAAACCAGAACTGAGAATGTAGCATTGAAATTTTGGATACTAGGTCAAAGAATTAATCAGTATTGCATTATACTGATTAACTGCTTTCTAATGTCTTTCTAATGATCTGATGCTTAAAAACGAGGTTTTTAAACAATCATTAGAATTACTAAAATTATAAAAATAGGTCCAATAAAATGGTGTTGCAAATATAAAATATGATACTTTATCCAGTTGCCAGCTCATTTCTCATTACTGTTATTAAAGTGTATTTCTTGGGGCTTGAGTATATGTGTCTTATGAATGTTCATATGTCCCAAATTTGACAATAACGCAACCAATGAAATTTTGCAGTGCAGCTGGTGCAGACAGGTGGTAGAGAGCTGGACCCTTCTAGGATGTTGTACACAACTGCCTGAACTGCCTTGCTTTGTATCTTCAAGAAGGACACCAGTACGCTTAAGAGAAGATAAGCTGGCAGTCCCCACTCAGCAATGACAGTGCTAATTAGTAGTTACAAGGCAGATCAGATCTTTACACAAGGTTTAGCTCCCTGACAGACATTCTAGCTGGTTTACTCAAAGATAATGGCCCCAAGCCAAAAGCCCAGTCCTACACTTAAATGTGGAAGCCAAAAACATAGAGCATGCTATTTGATTACATCCTTACAGTGGCTTCTGGTTTTGTTTTATTCATTTTTACAAAATGTATTCCTATCCTACTCTGCCATGCAGCCTTGATATTTTCATATATGGAGATCTTACTTGCAAGCTACATAACACCCCTTCCCTTAATTCAAAGTAATTGTGTAATGCAGAGACCCTTCCCCTTCCAGTCTTACTTTTCTCTCATCAGTTGTATAGTGGCTTGCATACCACAGACTGCGTCTCCTCTCTGCTGTCATTGGAATTGGGCTGCAGGGAATTTCTTTGTCATCTTCCCTGCTGATAGACTTCTCTTCATCAGGTGTCTGCTGAATGACAACAAATGACAGCAATAGCTGTAACTCTGTAAACACAATCTTAGCAGAGGAACTGGAATTTCCCCCCAACTGATGCTCCCTCTCCAAAGCATGTCTGAAGAATCTTTCAGTGACTAATACAGTTGGTTTATGATAGATGACTCTGAGATGACATTTCCAGAAACAATGACAGAGCTTTTCTATAACTGCTAGTTACATGACACCAGAATTGCACAGACCTCCATGTACTACCTTAGCTTACCATATAATCATACCATAAGCATATACAAATACATAAAAT
>WAAG01073860.1:0-10901 GCA_013390105.1 Tichodroma muraria
TTAGGATGCACACAAGGACAGAAGGAGCTGGCCAGTGTCATTACAAGTGTGTTTTCCACCATCTTCATCTCTACCAACTTCATCTCTGCCCGCTTAGATTACATCGATTTCTAACGATGGTGACAGAAAGACAAATGTTATATGGATTTTCAAGACAGGCAAGACAAGATGCAGGGATCCACGTGTTGTTCAGCCACAACTCTGTTTCTTGAAAGATGATAGAAAAATCCTCCTGGAAGCCACTTCCAGCCATAGAAAGGACAAGAAGGTGATTGGGAATAGCCGAGTCAGACAGATGTACCAGGGACAAATGGTGCTCAACCAACTTGATTGTTTTCTACAGTGATGTAAGGGGGAAGGAAGTTCTACATTTAAGCAAGGCCTTTGGCATGGTCTTCCACTGACTCCTTGTAGCCAAACCAGTAAGATATAGGGTATGTACATCATAAAATGCATGGAAAACTGGTTGGACTTCCAGGTTCAAAAGGTAGTGATGGCAGCATGAGGCCCAGTTAGAAGCAGTGTTTTTCAAAGACTAGCAGTGGGACCGGTAAAGTTCATTGCCTTCATTAATGACCTGGATGATGGGTTGGACTGCAGCACTCTTGGTATTACTTGCAGATGACATCAAATGTGGAGTTGTGCCAAAATGTGCTGAAAGGTAGGGCTGCTGCTCAAACAGGACAGGTTTGTTGAGCAAGCAGCAGTGTAAATGTGGTTGTCTGGAACGGGCAAAGCCCTGCACTAGGACAGGCTAGTGCCAGCCAGCTGGCAATAGCTCTGCAGAAAATGAAGTGCACCTATGCAGCAAAACACTGCACCAGGAAGGGGAAGGGTACTTCACGGGTTCTCAGCAGCGGTGAGACCACTCCTGGTGTGCTATCCTGGACTCACAGTAGAGAACAAATGCTAACATACAAGAAGGAGTCCACTGGAAGGTCTCCTGTGATAGCTGGAACACAGGGCATATGCAGGCAGTGGAGTTCAATAAGCTCATTCAGCCTTGTGAAGAGGAGGAAAAAGGGAGACCAAGCTGTGGTTACTGCCTGGTGGGAAAGTACAAGTTCTGCTCAGGGATGCACAGCAGCAGGTTAGAGGTAACAGGCATATGCTGGAATGTGGGAAAATCCCATTAGGTATGAGGAAAAGCTTCTGTAACCTGATGATGTTAGCAACTTTGGAACAAAGTTCAGGGTAGTCCTTGGAGATATTCAAACCTTAAATGAACGAAGTCCTGGCACAACCTGACCTAACTGGAGCTGTTTCAAAGAGGGAGTTGGAGCAGACTGCCTATAAAGTCTTCCAATCTAAATTATCCTGTGATTACTTTTTAATGGTGAATTACTTCAGCTAAAACAACTCAACTTATTGGGAAAACAAATTTAGTGAAAAACTAATTATTTTGTACAAGTTCTAACTGATAAGAATACATTTGTCTATAAGAATACAAATGGTTGGCAGAACCGTTTTAAATATATCAAACCAAATGAATTTGATTACATTTACAGGTACAGAAACCCGCTTAGCTGTTGGAATAATGCCTTTTTCTAGAAGGGTGGTTTTCTCTTCAGCTAACATCAGTGCTGTCCTAGGATCTGTGCCTCACAGACACCCAGAACATCAAAGTACCCTATGAGAATGCAGCCATGTAGACAGATGAAGGCACACATTTTATCTGCTTATAATGATGCTGGATTTTTCTTTTAACATAAATTACACCCTTTAAGGAAACCTGCCTAGACAAATGGAGAATGCCAAACAGACTTCATGAGAAGAAAATAATATGTGCTGAGTTCCATCAACATTTCTCTGATAAGTGTTTCAAACTACACACTGAATATGCTCCAGCTACAGAATTGTTCAATGAACAATTTCCTTATCAATGTTTAGAGGTTGTCTGAAATTAATCTTCATAAGAAGACACCACTCATTTTTAGACATCTAAGGTGTGTCCCAGTGGAAGCAAAGTAATATAACTGAGGCTGATGAAGCTTCATGAAGCTTCATTCTGCTTTGCTTAGGCTCAAGGGGGAGCAGAGAGGACTGGAATAGATAATAGGCTTTGGGAAAATGCCCACAGCTAAAAAGGACTGGCATTATCCTTGCTTTCCTTGCAAGGAGAAAGAAAAAATTTTAAGCAGTTATGATGCTGAGAGTAGCACAAAGGAAAAGTAAGTCAAAAGTTGTCTTTGCAACAGTCATTGCAACAGTCCACAGAGAGGGGACCTCTTCTGTGGCTGTGTTAACCCAGGTGTGACTGGCAATGAAGCAGGGACCAGCTGTGTTTTATCCCTTCTCATGGTAAAAAGAGAAGTTTGTTGACTGTCTCCTGAAGATAAACCTGAAAATTACATCTACCTGTGTGATGGCTGTGACCACTGGTGTATATTGAAAGTTACACTAGTTTATCATTTCCTCCTTGGTTTTGAATCATAATGGTTGCAGGCCATATTTTCTGCTCTGTGATATAGCAAAAGAGTTGAAACTTTCGGGGTGCTTATATCATAGGGACTGTAGTTTAAGGACTGGCACTTTGTGATATGGTCACTGAGGTGCTCAGCAGTGTCTCAGCAGCACTGCTGTGCACAGAACCAGAACCAGAGATGTGAGAAGCATACTGGCAAACATGCTAGTCAAAGTCTGTCTTGCAGAAAAGCCTTTAGATGTGGATCAGGGCGTGTGCTTTTTCTCATTTCCTTTCACATGACATTGCTCCATTATTCTTGTCTTTAAAAGTCATTTATTGGCATAATGCTGTGTATTACTGCATAGCGTGAGAGTTACATCACTCTCAATATTATTTTAGTATAAATGCACTTCTGCAGCAAATACTCTTGTTTAAAGAGAATGCCAGTGAGTCAGACGAGGCGTTGGGACCACCAATACAGATATACTTTTGCATCTTAGCATCACATCTTCTTTATTATCACTCAAAATGAATGTTTCATCTGCTAGGTTCACAAGTGAATATCTGACAATTCATCCCAGTGCATGTTCTTACTTTGATTTTATATAGCAGTTTCAGGTTATACTTCTATGGCCTATGCCGGAATCTCCAGACTGATTTTATTGTGATACATTTCCTTGTCCTATTAATTTCTTTGGGTTTTTTTCCCCCTCAGAAAGCTAACCCAATGTGGAACAACTAAAAAAAACCCTCCAACCCTCCGCTGAAGGAAACCAGTAACTCTGTAAGAGACACCTATTTTTAAGAACATGCTGACAAGACATTGTTGTCACAGGTGAAAAAGGTCCTGTTCTTGCTAAAGAATGCACTACATCATGCATATTTGAGATTTTGGAAGGATCTTGAATGAGAGCTGCGGTGCTGTTGACTCACTGCCAGCTCCCTTTGGATGGGGTCTCTCACCCTCACCTAACAGGTTTTCCCACCCCAACCATGCTCGGCAGATGCTGGAAGAGGTGAGGGCTCTCCGTGCCTCTGCAGGGTTTTACCTGGCCCTAGATGCCTCAGGCCTGACAAGACAGACAAGCAACCTGCATCCCTGTGTTCTGACGGCACCCTTTCAAAGGAGTTTGCGGTATATGCTCCTATACAGCAGCTCATTGTACAACCACTGGCACTGACGGCTGAATCACAGCGACCTACGCAAAACCAAGGGTGCCAGTCTCAGCGAAGTCTCATGTCTTTCAGCTCCTAAGGGACTTCTGTGCACTTGAAAACACGCACAGTTCCCTGCAGCTTTCCTCCCCCTGTTCCTTTTTTCCCACGCTGCTTGGGCAGAGTGGGATGAGGAGTTATGGCATGCTACCTGAGGCATGGCAGCACCTACAAGTGGGCTTAAAGAAGAGAAAAGATAAAACTTGTGTGACCAGGTGTGGTGACTCTCTTATACATTTTCTCCTTTGACATGCACTTTGCAAACCCAGAGGGGTCAAGTGGAGGATGTGTGTGCAGCCTCACAGGTCTGACAGCCACAGAGAGCAGACCAGGTCATGCTGTGCTTTGAAGGAGGGGTGGACATATCAGCAGTCCCCTGCAACTCAAACAGCACTCTGACACAAAACTGCTGGCAGGAGTGATTCCACCTCAAGCTCCCATTAACACCATCTTTCCACACAAACCATTTTATCTGTATTTCATACGTGGAGGATCACATTTGTCTGTTTCTCCTCCTGCTGGCCATCACTTAAATTACTGCTAACATCGAGAGATCACAGCACATGATTAAAATAAATTGAAAGGAATAGAGATCTGGCTGTTTGAAGTACGACTGAGAAACTGAAAAATACTTCCAGCAACTTATCTGCACAGAAGATTAAGGCAGAGAAAAAGTGACCTAGAACTAAAAATTTTGCATTTTTGAGCACTTTCAGAACAGCTTTCTTAACAGAATAGTGATGACGATGATGATGATAACAATGATAAATCATTTAAGTTTTTGCATATAAAATGCTGTTGTGCTGTCAGAGAAACCAAAGATATTTTTCAGAGTAGCCTTTGTTGTTGCAGAAAGGAAAGGGCTTGTTGGTCACAGTAGTCAGGAGACCCATGTTTTTATTTCCAGCTGGGCTGCACGTTTCCTGTGTGACCTTGCAACTCCCCTCTACCTCCGTTTCCCATTTTTTATGTTGCATAATAAATATCTTGGTGAAACAAGGCTGATACTCTGCTTACAGAAACTATTTGCAGCTCTTTACTCACACAGTGCCAGAAAAGTCTAAAATTTCCTTTAATGATTTAATGAGATCAGGAGTAATGTCAGGGAGATTCTTGCCTGTGCCTGCACAAGGCATTTGTCACTCTCTTTTCCAGTGACATTTGGGAGGCTGCTTTTGGCGAATTGTGGTCTTTGTGGCTCTTTGGGGTGCTATAGAAACCAAAGTTGGGTGGAGGCGTCAAAATTGCCTTGCAGGAGTGGGAGGTGAATGAAAGAAGTATTCCCCAAGCCACTGAAACTGAAAATTACTGGATCCTTCACAACCCAGGTTTCTTTTTTAGGCTCTTACCAACACACTCTTCTGCCTTTTTCTGGAGACAGATGAACATACTGCCTTTATGTCTTGTTTAGCATCATTCCTCTGAAGTACATTTTAAGGGATGTTGTCTTGTTGTCCATGTGCGCTTGTGAAAACCAATGTGAAATTCTACTACATCAGCACAAAATTCTGCCTTATCACACAAGTCTTCATTTTGCTCAGGTGAAAACATTTCACTTCCAGGTGAAGAAAATGGAAAGGCATCCTCTCAGCTTCTCCATCTCAACAGATGTTCCCACAGCTTCTAACCAAACACTGCATGTAGGCATACATATGCAATACAGGAAACCTGGTGGGATTCCAGGGATTTCCCAGAAAATCTTTTCCCAGCCTGGGCCCAAACAGAATCTCCTGAAGCAAGTCTGGCATCTGTGGTGTATGTGCCAAAAATGATACAAGGGCAGATTTAAAATGACACTCAAAATAGGAAACCAACAACCAGCACACAGCTTGAGGCATTTAAACACGGGAAAGGCATTGTCTCTCACAGCCTCTGGGATTTTCTTCTAGAAAACAGCAGGGTGCGTGGAGGCTGGTGAGTACATTCTGCATCCCAGTGGGATGTGGCTGGGATGCTCCCCCAGCTCAGCTGTGTGGAGGTCCCTGTGGAGGTCCCAAGGCTGAGGGTTGGGCACAGCTGCTGTTGATTTAGGAAATGTCAAGCTCTCTCTCTGCACCTTGAAGATTAAGGGTGGGTCACAGAA
Source organism: Tichodroma muraria (assembly GCA_013390105.1). Lineage (NCBI taxonomy): Eukaryota > Metazoa > Chordata > Aves > Passeriformes > Sittidae > Tichodroma > Tichodroma muraria. The sequence goes on from WAAG01073860.1 coordinate 5,706, forward strand.
CCCATGCCATCCCAGAAAAACAGGTCATGGCATTATAAATAAAACCTGAGCCATCATTCAAGCCCACCAGTCCTCTATTAGGGTCACAGTCTCTGTTCATGACTTTTTAGGAATGACTTTTCAGGCTGAAAAACTGAATGAAGATGTCCAGCTCATTTCACAGTGACTTTTAGCTGATTCAAACAACCTGGCAAGGGAAGAATTTTTTGCATTAATTTATGAGTACAGGAAGCAGTTTAAGAAAGATGCAACCTGTAAGTTCCTGTGTTTCTTCCTCTTAAGTAAGGATCATGCTTAAAAACAATGAGACTGAAGTTCTGATTCACCTTTTTTAAACTGTGTTCCTAACAAAGAGTACAGATCACTTCTTGTGCTGGAGAATTTATCCATGAAACCTGGCATTCTCACCCTTTGCCATTAACCCCAGTGTTTCACCATGTCTGCTCTCTGCCATTTAGACACAGGCATTTGTAAAGCCCTCATCTTTCTAGTAAAATGTATAACAAAGATGAAAGCTGGAATTTGTGGCGAGACCTCTTCTGCTCCAGGAGACACGAACTCCAAAGTGCATACACTGCCTTTGGGGTATACTGAGGGTAAAATTGCTCAGGAAGAGCTTGTGATGTTTTCAGAAAAGCGCTGGTGGGCAGGACACTTTCCTTGGTCTGACACACCCAACCTGTCACAAAGTGCTAGTTAGGGCTACCCTGTAAGTTGACTGCTATTAAATGGTAGCTATGGTATTATTACATACCACTGCCCATCACCTATATGGGTGTTTAAAAGGCAGATGGTGATTTTACAGGTAGGCAGCCCAGAACAATGCTTGAGTGTTCTTGAAAATTCCATGCCATGAACAATACACAGGATTGAACAAGAAAATGCCTGCTTTTGGCTCCAGTCTCCCTGGTGTGAGAAATTTGCCAGCCAGGAGAGATAAGGGGTTGGACTGCCAGTGAGCCTAGGCCAGGTTTTTCAGTAGATGCATTTTGGTCAGTCCTGGGAGTTAAGAAGGACTCCTTGGCAGATGGTCTGCAGAGCACAGCAGTAGAACAGCCTGTGCAGGAGCACAATGGCAATACTGTTTCCCATAGACTAAAATAATGAATCATGGCTTCCTCTTGCTACTGTCGTTCATGTAACCTTTACAATAATTTATAATTAGATTAGTTGCCCTTTGGATAGGTGCACATGCTTTTTTTGAAAGGGTTGCTAAGGTAACTGATGATTTCCTTATTTCATCCTGTGTTAGGGGAAATTTTACTTCCTAGTGAGTCTGAACTCGAGACTCATTGAAAACAGATACTTGTTTATCAGGAGTTTCAGTGTTTCTACAATTATCAAGCAGAGGACTCTCAATATGTATTATGGAGTGTTGATTGTACTGCTTCATTTTAATGGTAAAAGAAGAGGAATTTACTGTAACTTACATGAATTGCTTAATCTCAAAGATAAGGGAGTGGAAATTTTGGGATTTGAATCTTTAAAAGTCTTTTGACACTTTCTTACAAACTTTTGCTTAGCTTATTTGCTTTGCTCTTTTTTTTTCCTTTAGTTATAAGCAGTTACTGCTGTGCATGCAAAACAAAACAAAAAAATAAACAAAAATAAAAACCCAACAAAACCAAAACCAAAACCAAAACCAAAACAAACAAATAAAACAAACAAACAAACAAACCCCAAACAAACCCAAAACTAACAAAAGAAGTCTGTGTGAGTGGAGGCAATGTGCCTCTGCATGACCTGACCAATTCACTCTTTGAAGACCAGGAACTGAAGTTTTATAAATCAAAGAGCTTAAGGGAAGAATGATTCTTAGATTTCCTCTCTTCTCTCCTACTTATTCGAGTACCGAAGTCCAAGAACTAAGGGGCCAAAAAAGCTGCATGTCTCTCAGCTGCGGGAAACCTAATACACACCTGCAAAATAAACAGCAAAGTTGTTACATGACAAAAGTAGAGAAGTTCTCTGGCTTCAGTAAAAAACCCTAGCATGTCATCATCCCATGTTAGGAGGCCGGCTGACTCCACGAGTCCTCTAAGCCCCTGTGTGCTGTGTAGCAGCAGCTGTCTGCACCCTGCCTGTGCACACCGTGAGCAGCTTGCTCCCAGCAGCCTGCTTGTGGCGTGAGCAAACAGCTCACGGGGCAGCGATGCCCTGGGACGGGGCCAGCAACGGGGAACAGCACTCAGCGCCAGATGACCTGACACCGGGAATTTCCCTTCTCTCACTGAAATTCCCTTGTGAGCCCTGCTCCGGCAGATTTATCCCCAAATGCTCTGGCTTGTCCTCAGCTGTGGGGTTGAGAAAGTCAGCCCCAGACAGCTCCCCACTAGCTATCCAGAGTGTGCATTTGTGCAAGGTGCCAGTGCTGCTGGAAGCAGCCAAGGTCCAATAGCCAGTGCTTGGCAGCTGTGCTGGTGTGCAGAGGTAAAAGAAGTTTCTCCAGGAAACACTGGTTGTAGGCTTAAAAGTAGTCTCTACTTTGATGAGTTATAAGGACAAAGGTGAGTACCTTTTATTATTTGATCTGTCATAAAGTTCAGTGCAATTCAAGGTTATTGTAAGTAATAGAAATATTTACCTAATCTTTCTCCATCTGATTCATTGTGAACTGTGTGATACGTCCTCAGTGACAGAGGAATGTATAGTTATAACCAAGAAACAAGCAGATAAGAGTTTTAAAATATATATCCCTGGTTTTACATAAAACAACGCTGAAGACAGACATGTCCTAGAATACAGGTATATATATATATTCCACTGACAGTGTGCTGCTCAGATGTGTTTTCCCACAACAAAACCCCATGGAAGTTCTCCAAACTTTCATCCCGAGAAATTCCACAGTTAGCATGATATCCACACTTTAGCCGCAGTTATCTCTCTCTCTCCCCTCAGCCCTCCTTAAGGGATTTTTATAATACTCTCGAGTAAGCCACACCAATACTGAGAACAAAATGGTTGGTACTGTTCTCCCTATTTAACCACAGCAGAGGATGTTATTTTGAGTCACTATAAGAAAAAGTTCCAGTTCTTTATCAAAAGTAAAGATTCGTGTCAGAAGGTGTCTCAAACTGCTTATGAAGTGTGAAGGTCTACACTATGCCTTCTCTCAAGTCTAATTTTACTGGCAAATTGATCTGGTTGATGTTTTCTGAGGAGAATAATCCTTTGTAAAAAGCTATATTCTAATTAAAGCTTTCCATATGAAAAAATCACTTATATGAAGATTTTTCCTGTCAATACGATTTAACTTTCTTTTTAGCTGACAATTAAAAAACCCTAACTTTTATTTCTGGAAGTATTTTAATTCAAAGATCATTTAGAATTAAGTCTATGGTAATAATTTAGATATTGATTATTATTGAAAGTGAGTTGATGGTCAAAATTAAGCCAAAGGTCCTTATGACATTTGGATTTTCAAAACTTTTTGCTTTTAAATGTTTTTCTTACTTTTTTTACCTTTTGTCCTAACTGGGTTTGGGACTTTTTATTCCATGTTCAAAACTTGATTTGGAGGCAGGAACTATTTCCCTCTTGAGATTTCCAGTTTAAAAAGGAGGTATTTACTTGGTAAGTGCACAAAAAGACACAAACACAGAGCAGGAGTAAGCAACTGGAAAACAGACACAGAACACCTTGCAGATCCTGAGTTTCTTCCAAGACTTTCCTCTGTGTCTGGAGAGTGGCTCTGTTTGATGTAAACTAAAAGCTGGTCAGGACAACCAAGACAATTCATTTTTGGAAAAGCCAGCTCTTCCCAAATGACCAGGGAATATTAAGCCCCTTATGACTGCCCATGGAAGCAAGGTGCACCTTTGATGTCATTATGGTTTCTGCAAGAGCAGTGGCAGCACTCTTTAACTGGGAGAAATCCCAGCTGTCACCTCTTGAAGCACAACGGGGCTGTGGAATGCAGAGGCCCCTCCAGAGCTAAGATCTTCGCTGCACTAGGGTAGGACTTGGATTGTGTGCAGTGTGCATGGGAAAGGGAGGCTGCTCCTGGAGGAGGTGTGATATTCCCACGCCAGTTCAGGTTGATAATTTGGTCTGTTAAAAGGCACGTTGGAGCATGTTTGCAGCAATGGTTTCCAAACCAGAGTGGGGAGAGTCACGGGATGAGTAACTGTGGTTAAAGCTCTGTCTGCCAGTGGAGAAGCAGAAGATAACACATTGCAAATTGAGCACACCATCTTCTACAGATGTATCTTTTAACTCGAAAAAAATAACCCGATCAAGAAATTCTTTTAGAAGTAAGAGTTCTTTTTCAGGAAGTTGGAATTCATCTGGAGTACTTGGAGGAATTAATTGTTCAAGTGATTAGAAATTATCAAGAAGCTAAGCTGCAACATGTTTGAACAGCCTGGAATTTCAAGGTTCTTGGCTAGAAACAGATTATTGGATTTCAAAGTGCCAAAGTGAAAAGATAATTTTTAAAGGTATGAGGAACAATTTAGAAAGGTTCAAAATAAAAATAGTACTTGCTCTTGCATAACAGGACACCCAATTTTAGCTTTTTAAAGTATGTTGAGTCTTTACCACCTCGGGTGTTTCGGATCGGAGAAGTGGTACAAAACTGATGACCTGCAAGCAATGATGTTCTGTGGACCAGTACACCACAGTCTTTAAGGTGGCTATTCCCTTTCTTGCTATAAAATTAAATAAAATAACAGAAGTTAAGGACACAGCCGTTCACGCAGAATGTGGCACTTCCACACTGAGGAAGGAGATAAAGAAGTAGGATACTTCAGAAAATGTAACCAAAACATGGCACTAACTTTGCCACATGCCTTGTGGAAAAGAATTTGTAAAAAGCACACTATGCATCTATTCCACTTCAGTGGTCTTCTCTGATTTCAGCACTAGTACACTACATAACATGTAATAAAATACACAGAAAACCAACTGTGTCAAAATATGACTTTATTATATACTTACATGCAAAGAATAATTAACATTACAATGACACTATTTACAGTACTTTGAAATGTCCTAGGCATCTACCGACATTTTGCTGTAATAGATTATACATAAAATGTAGATGCTAGTCATCTAAATCTGAATTCATAATGCATCCACAGACCTTTATTTTGGCTTTGGTACTCTCACAATGAAAAAGGAAATTCCTCCCCTGAGTGCTTCAAATAGAAACTTACCGATGTTAGGAATGGCACATGTGTGAAACTATGCAGTTTA
>WAAG01073869.1:635-10879 GCA_013390105.1 Tichodroma muraria
ACAACCAGTTGGTGAAAGATGCAAACTTTCACGGCATGTAGAAGCATCTAGGGAGGCTAATCACAAACTGAGCAACTGGAAGAAAGGACGGACCCTTGCAACAGCACAGTATTAAGAAAAAATGTAAATATTTAGAGGTAAGGAGAAGACAAAAATTATTAATAAAAATAAAATTTCACAACTCACCCAAACCTGGGTTTTGTTAACCATTGTTTTGATTTGGTCTCATTAAAATGAGGGGGCTTCCAAAGGTTTCTTTCTATATATTCATTAATTTCCTCCCCCAAAAAAGGCACAAACCCCAGATAAAAAATCCCCATGACATTTTTCTAGTAAAACGACTATTATTCTGACATAATATTTTTTAAATAACGTTAAGCATTAGGAAGATACTTTGTTGTCCCCTTGATATTGATATAACTGTCTAACGATTTGAAAGTTGTCAAATCAGTTTATTTCCCACTGCTTTTTTAATACCTGTAAAGATAGGAAAGAGTAGAAATATTATGCATTGCTGCATATAACATCACAGAAAAAATCCTTAAGATTTCAACAACTGCTCTGAGTTGAGAGGCATTAAAGGAAAAGATCTCATCATTTTTGAGTTTACTGGTCCACAAATATAGATAATTGCTATTCTGATTGATGTTTGTCTAGTTATCCTGTGATTTTTTAATGAGAAGGTTGACAACTGCTGTCTTGGGTTAGCCAGTAAAATAGTAGTGACAGACTGGTGGTGGAAATGAAAGTGACTCTAATGACATGCAATAAAAAGCAGTAGTTGGTGAACGAAGGGGAAACAACAAAAATGAAAAAAGTAGGTGGTTATTAGGTGTTCTGGCTACCAGTGAATTTTACAGAATACAAATACATTTTTAAACAGTATCTTTTAATGTGACTAAAAGATGTATAAAAGTGGTTTGAAGAGACACTGATATTGAGCCATGCTGATCTTTATGAACATGAAAGAGTAGCGTTTCATTCAGTAGATCTTGCATTACAGCCCACTCAGAGCATTTAATGATCTGCAGCATCTTACACTTTTAAGCAATTTCCCTAGCAATAATAGGAATCTTTTAACAGGGCAGGCTGGAAAAGAGAACTTCTGCTGTGATCCCCATCCTGGTGTATCATTAAAGTTAAAACTTTCCCCTCAGCATTTAGCAATGGCAATGGTTCCAACCTTGGGAGAAGGGTTTCAGAATGGTAAGTGGAATGGCTCCTTCTGTGTGAAGTGCGTTTACCCACTATATTGCTAGAGGGAAATTTAAAGTTTGAACCTTAAGCATGTGGTTTTTTAGTCATTTGGGAGCATATTCTCAGGCCTGACAGTCTTCCATGCCTTGCTATTCTGTAAGCAAAGTTCTAAAATAATGACACTCTTGTAAGATTTTAAAGGAACTCCTAAGGGATGTTGTTGATATTATTTTATAGACATTCTGTTCCTGATAAGGCAATTTAAAGTTCTGAATGAAATGTCAGACCCTAAACTGTATATTTTATATCCAGCATCATTATACTTTGTCAGAAAAGTCTTCAAATATTTATCACGCTTTTTACTGAAGACTTAAGTGAAGCACTTGCTGTGTGAGTCAGGAAAAAAACCTTGACATCTCTTATCCTCAAAACAACTGCCAAACTTGTAGATAACCTAAAGTATGTGTATGCGTTTCCCCCCTTTAACTGCAGTCATTATTCATTACAGCAGGGACCCTCACTCTGAGTGTTTGAAATGGAGTAGCAGTCCCTCTGTGCTCTGATATAATTTTATGTGTAAAATGTGCAAAAGGTCCCTGTCTCCCGTGACGTACTTCTGGGTGCAATTCTAACCTCAGCTGTGGCTAAGTTACGAAAGCATCTTGAACTCCATGTTCCTATTCCTAGGTAGTGCCCCAGTAACCAGCATTTAAGTGACAAAAGGATGAGTCTTAACTCTCCACTATCTGGCAATTAGGACAAAAAAAATGAGCTATGATGGGGTTCATTGTGAGACAGTAGTGAAAGAGATTGATATCAATTAGCTGACATTATTTCAGCCCATGCCTCTTCATATAAATAGTAATTACATACAGGTTGAAATACTGTTGTAAAAATAATTTTTGTGTTAGCTTTTATGTATTCTCTGTTCTATCCATTTTTAATGTAAAAATGCATATACCTTCAGAAACTCCTATGGCAAATTACTTTCAGCTCTACTTAGGTTTTTATTTGTATTTTTACCAAGTTTACATGATTTACAATGAATTTGCCATTCCATGGTTAAGTGACCTGATGAGCATTCCATATAAAAGGTAAAAATTAGGCTATTTTGCAAAAAAATATGATAAATGAAAGTTAACAGCATACACAGATGTGTGTGTAGATGCAGAGGATACATGCAGTCATATATGAGTCTCATTCCCATTTATACAAAGTCAAGTTCAAAGGACAAATTTAAACTTCTTTATCCATATTTCAAGAATATGGATGTACAATTTTCTCAGGTGGATGAGATACTTCATTGAGAGCAATTTAGATAAAATTCATTTATCAAATACACAGTAACACTTTTTTTAGTAATAATTGCGTACAACAGCTAAAAGTTGGAAGATGCTCTCGCACCTTCTGTCTTGATAACAAAATAGTTTAGATCTTAAGCCAGTTTTTGCTGGCACCTTTGCTTTCAAAGGATGTCAGCTTGTGGTATAGACTATTGTATTCTGAATAATTCTTTAAATAGTTTAGCATAATATTGGTCCTGCTAATATTAGAATACTTCACATTTGTGCAATGATGCACAAATCCCACCACCTTTGCCTAGTTACCTACCACCTTTGTCCATGTACTTAATTTTAGGGAATAAATGGTTCCTTTCCTTTTGTTACAAGGCACAGCAGATTGTTGCTCCAGTTTTAGAATTGAAGGAGTATTAATAGATTTTACACTGCCAATTCCTTTTTATCTGTGTGAAGAATAATTTGATATTCCTAGAACTGTTTCCATAGCATGAATGAGTTGCAGATGTGTGCTCATTATCAGTAGGTCAGCTTGATTAAGGTGGAGAAACTGTCAATAATTCTGATGAAAAGAATCTGAAGAATATGAAATGTGTCCAGGTATATTAGGTATATGGGTTAAAATATGATTTGGAATAAACATTTAAGGGATAAGAGAAAAAAAGGAAAAAATGTTAGTAGATTATTTTAGGTACTTTAAAAAATATTTTTATACCGTTTGTGACAGTCATTGGGAATACTATATTCCACTTTATAAAAAAAAAATCTTATTATAAGGTGAGTATCAAGATGTAAATAGCCACTTTCATAAAGAGAGTTCTAAAATAAACCTCCTCTTTTTAACAAAATGAGTCAGTTTTAAATAAGAAAATTAGCATCCCACAGTGCATGTGGATAATAGCTGTAAAAAGTGTTTTGTAACTGTCTAAGCAGTGATGACAACGAGCTAATAATCTATTAATTCCTTTCTCAAAATTGACAGTATTTAAAAAAAAATAAAAATTCAGCATCAGTATAAATATTTAACTTCAAAAAAATTTTGCAAAATGCACCTGGCATGAGATAAATGGGATGTGATTCCTCCATACATTCAGCAAGAAGTTAATCATACCAACCCTTAAGTACACATCATTCCAAGTACATGAGTATACCCAATTAAGTCACCAGGATTAGTCACATGTGTAGAATTAGGAAGATGCAAAAGTGCTGACATGGAGCTAAAATTTAATGTTGTCTCTTGTAAATTTAGGGAAGCATTTTATTAATGGAACACTATTTTTTAATATCTGAAAACTGGTCTCTCCCTTGTCTATAGTTTTGAGGGTTTATATCTCTTTACTGTATTTTAAAACAACAACTACCTCCATTAGTTTGTCAAGGAAACATTGTTTTTCATTTTCTCCTTCAACTGCGAAACCTTCTGGATATTTAGAGCTTAGTATGGAGTAATCAATTTACTTTGTATATGTGCAATATATATAAAGTAAAATGTGATGTGGATTTAAATCAATAAAAGATGCATATCCTCACTATGCTTCTAAGTCTTGACCCATTAAATACCTAATTCAGCTGAATTTTATGTCAGAATGCTTGTAAAAGCTTACCCAAAACTTCACACTCCTTACTTAGCCTTTTAGTAAAGCTGCTTTGAAAAGTGTTTTGGGGAAAAGTGTAGCAGAGCTGATAGCATTAGATAGCTTTCTTTCACCACTTTCTTCAAATTTTACCTGAAAAAATCATGCCACATCCCATTGCAAAATTATATTTTAAAGTCAGTCAAAGCAAGTGTCCCTTGCAGACTGCAAAGTCCATGATCACACATCATTCCTCTCACAGGTGCCAGGAAATTTGTTCCAGATCTCAAAGAATTCTAGAATACTGCAAGTTTGCTAGGCACACCAAGGACATGTGGCCAAACATTTCAGGGAAAGGTTTGACCATCTTCAAAACCAGTTTTCCTTGCTTGATGGTTCTTGCCAGTTAATTATGAAGTGGAAAATTTTCCCATCTTCAATCTGTTGAAATGGTATCTTTTTAAGAAAAAGCAAAGGGAGGAATCCATCAAGTGGTGGCTGACCTCTATCTGCTAATCACAGGGTGGAGATGTAGTTTCCACCCCTCATCTCTTCTGTTAAATGCCCCTAAAACCCGGGGTTTTTAGGAGAGTTTTCTCACCTTTTAGCTTGAAAATTCAGCTGGAGTCTGGAAAAAATTCAATGGATGTGTTGAATTGAAAACCATATTTTTTTAATGAAAAACCCAACTTCAAGAACTCATCAGTGTCAGTGAAAATTTGCCAGTGTCAAAGCCTTTGCATTATTAATGCCTCTTTCTTAAGAGTGTGATGCCACTGGGATTTGTTTACGCTGAGCAATGGCCAGCACAGATTGCTGGCTGAAAGGACTTCTCTCCTGTCCTCCAGAGGCCTTGGGCTCCCATACCTGCACATGTGCTGTGCCAGCAGAGCAGCCTTTGAGTTCCCTGAAAACATAAATCTGTATGACACAGCCACTCAGGAAAGAAGTGCCTGTAAAATGTTTTTTGAAGGGCTGTCAGTGCTAAAACACGTGCTGCGCTCAGGGCTGCCGGCTCTGCCGGTACGAGCAGCAGGCTGCGGCTTTGGGGGTTCGGACAACCAGTTCGAGAGCTGATCTACTGCCCTGCCACTTCTGGCAAAGAGCTGTTGCCTTTGGGGGAGTCTGGCATGCCAGACTGGAAATATTTGGAAGTACTGGACAGACGGATGTTGCGTGTAGCAGGTTTGGCAGCAGAAAAGTTGGACCTGCTGCTGTTGGTTCTGCCAGCTCTGGCAGAGCTGTGGACGGTACTTTTCCAGCATGGGCTGCTCATTTTCCACACACATACCTTCAAGCTTCTCAGGAGAATGTCTGTCATCTACAGAACAGATGCCCAGGGATATTTGTGTGACTAGGGGAAGGTTAACAGTGCTCACATTTAGAGGAATTTGCTGCACCAGAGCCAGTGAGCAGAGCCTCTGAGCTGCAAGGCTCTTCAATTACTGAGCATGAAGAAACTTCAGCAACAGATTGGAAGTTAAAAAAGTGGAGCATATTGTTTGTAAAGAGTTTCAAAGTCACTGAAATTCGAAAACAATATGTTTTCTAGCCTTAATGAAATATGAAAGGATCAAGATAATTAAGTGTAAATTTTATTTTAAATGATAAAATGAAAAGACTAGTAAGAAAGCTTAGATGCTTAATTTAAAAAAAGAACATTTTTATATATAAATATATCTGACCTTCTTCCACTGCATGCTGGTTCTTTTAATTTATTATAAAAGCTTCTCAGGGTAGCTCAAACGTAAAGCATGTTGCTGATCACTTCAAATGGACCCAGACAAATTGAGAATGTGGATGTGTTTTAACAGAAGCGCAAGGTAGAGCTTAATCAAACCCCCCTGTATTATGTACCACTCAACTGCTGTCATAATGTTACAGCAGGGACTTTTACTGATACTGTCACAAAACTCAAAACTGAGTTTTCAATAGAATTGTACGGTTTCTTAAATGCGTCCTACTACAATGTTTATATGATCCATCAAAGCTTGAAAAACTCGCCAGTATGTTACGTGCAATTACCCAGTACATGTCACACACCTTAGGTGTTGCATATATATCTAAAAGTCTATTCAGTAGCTACTGCCCGGAATAGGATTTGTGATCAATTCTCCAGTTGTTAATGGTAGTGGAGATTTCAGATCATGTAGCTCATATTTGAACAAAATACTCAGATTTGTTGAACATCCTTTGGTGTTGATAGGTTAGTTATAATGTAAAAAAGCACTGATAGTCTCCTCACTAGACAGAAGATAATGCCAAGTGCCTTCTTACCAACAAAGAGTGCATGACAGTAATAAATATTGAAAACAGATAAAAATACTTCCGTTAACTCTGGATGTCAAGAGGCATTAAAATTTCAGTGATGTGTTTTGTCAACATCTACCTGCAGTCCTAGTATGCTTAGAAAAGAATTATCACCATCTGGAGTGTTACAGAAGTATGAGGCTGTTATCTGTTGTTTTCACCAAAACTTCAAATGAAACGGTGGCAGCAGGATCCATTTAATCAGATTTATCACTGAGTTCATATTTTTGGTAGCAGCAGATGGGTGGCAGTCTGGAAGATTTACCTAGAAAAGACTCGGGGTAGTTCTGAATATTTTCTTAGCATTTCAGCATATGCTGGAAGTGAGTGAGTTCCCACACTTTAGCAAGTTACCACTCATTAGGAGAAGCTGTGGTAACTGATCATGTGCAGATTTAGTCCATCCAATTGTAAAGTATCAAACACATTAAACTGTGGAGTTCATATTATGAGTAGGTTTCAAAGATGTTAAAGTTGATCTGAGGGAATGGATTTCATGCTGCAAGTGGAACAGACTAAAAGCACTCTGGTTATCAGATTTATAGTACATTAAAAAATAACATTTATATGTATATGCATTTTTATTACATTTGTTTTTCAGTCTTGATCCACACACTCTTACTGAGGAAGATTGTGGTGAGTCATTGGAGAGAAAAATTCTCTTCTCACCTTTGCCACTAAATTATTGCCTGAATGCTAAGTTTACTTAGATTTTCTGCCTTTTTTTCTCCTAAAAATTAGAGCATAAGAAGGATTTTATAAGGATTTCAGTATTGTCTTACCAATATTTCCTTTTAAATAGATAATTATATTTCTGAAAACACTTGGTTTTTAGATGCCCATGTAAAACTAGAAAGGCACAGTTTATACATAGCTTTTATATAGTTATTATAGTTTGTAAACTGAGGCAGGAACAATGATGTTAATTTTTACTAAGCTGACTAACCCTTCAATCTGAAGAGATTTATTAATAAAAAACATTTTAAGAATTTTGGAAGTTTTTATTCCAAAAATTTGTGCCAGTCCCCCTCTGACTCACATACATCCATGTATGTATTGCAGTGAGTTCCATGCTTTATCACTGTGCAGTGAATACCAAGGCCAGAAATCTGACAAATATCTGCTTTCTTTGTTCCACATTCTCACTGAAAAGCAATGTATAATGCAAAATTGGCACCACCACCAGTACATCCAAACGCCTTATACTACATTTTCTTAAAGCCTCAGAGGAGCTTTAGAAATACATTGCAGAATTCAGAAATGGGCCTTACCATTGCAAATTATAATTCAGTCTTCATTTTTGCCTTCCTCTCTTCCCCCTTCCTTCTTCCTGTCCCTCTCCTTTCTCCTCTTCCTCCCCTCCCAGCTGCATCCCAAATATGTCTCTGCTGATGACATCAATCACAACCCCCGCCAGCATGTTTTTATGCAGTTTGGTTTTTTTTCAATTTTCACTACTCTCTAAACCAAATGCAACCTGGTGGTGCAGACTTTTGTCATTTGTCTTTGTGTAGGGACTCTGGTGCGATCCCATTCTTGTATTTTGGAGGCTTCTATTAAGAATTTCTGATATCTGTGGTTTTGAGAGTTTCTACTTGGCAGTGTCAAAACAGCCCCAGGGTTAATCAGGTTATGTTAAATAGTCAGACATTAAGAGCAGGTGATGTTCAAGGACTCAGCAGGTTTTATTTTCATATGGAGTCCTTAAATTTTGTAGCTTGCCTGCAAGTTTCTTGGAAACCTCTGTGAAGGGTTTGTTGAAGTACATTTTGTAAAATTCTGCTTAGACCAAAAACCAAACCCTTCAGGGGTTTGCAATGATCTCTTTAAATAATTTAGCTGCAGTTTATTTTTAAAAAATAGTAATTCTTGAAAAGTTGCAATGCTTTTAGAATTTAAAATTTAGCTCTGCTAGAGGAGGTAGAATAATAAGTGGGGATATTATAATCTATGAAATAGCAGCATATGCCATAATGTAAAATTTGAAGAATATCTGATATTTGTAATGTAATTTCTAATTCTAAGTCAAATACTTACTTTTTCTTGTGTCAGTAGTCCTACACCCCCATTAGCTACACTGATATTTAAGATCACTTCTGAGCAGACAAACTCAGATAACCTCATGACTATAGTCGTTCAACTACTATTAACCTCACTTTTTTTCCAAGTAAAGATTATTAGACTTGTTAGTTTTCTGTGAGTTTGCTTTGTTTCTTCTTAGATTCATACCTGTAATTAGCTAGGAATTTTCCTACTAAAAATTACGGCAAATTAGGACTTTCTGAGGGAGACATAATTTTGCAGTAATGTGCTAATTTTGGTGAACATTTCAGAAAGAAAAAATTAAGGTTCTTGTAAAAGCTCATCAGAGAAAGAGATTCTCCATGTGAAACTGGCGCTTACATTTTTTAAAACAAAATTTAAACTGTGAAGTGCAAACTGAGATCAGGATTTTTGATGAAGTACTACACCATTTCTCTGGAAGTTTTCCAAAAGCACAAAAATATTGGTCCACAACTTAGAAAAATATGCAGGAGGAAAAGACCTTGAGAGAAATACAGAAAACCTATGGAGGATTGATTGGCTTCACTAAAGCTAAAATGGGCTAAGGCTCCTGGCATGTCAAATTAGGAAGCCTTTGTATCAAATCACTGAAATAAATACTGCTTGAAAGGCAGCAAGTGCTTCATTCTCCACAAGTACATTAATTACAAAGTAAAAAAAAGTGCTTCACAACATTAGATGGGGCCAAAATCAATAAATTTAAATTTAATCAATAAATTAACAACAGCCAACAGCTAAATGAAAATAAAGGATCAAGTGTACATATGCTTCTGTAGAAATATCAGAAATAATGGAATTAACTGAAAAGTTTGATTTAGATAAGGCTGATGTTACTTTGGGCACCAAAATAAAGAATTTTGTGAACAATAAATTATAATCTATGGGAAATTTAAACATTGCAGAGTAAAGAACTTAGAAATACTGAAATTAACCATTAGGAGTAGTTCCAAAAAATGAAGACATGAAGAAAGCATGGAGAGAATGATAAACTTGAAGAATATCAACAAGCACTACAGTGTTTAAATGAGTTTCAAGACCCAGGGATAGGTCAGAGGAGTGTAAAAGAAGTAATACAAGAACGTTGGTGGTTACCAGTTCTTGTACCATTTTGGGCAGAATTCTCCAAAATAGAATCTGTGCTGATAACAAGAGATTTTGACCATTGCCATGTAAAATGGGTATATTTTAAAAGATGGCTTCTCAGAGAAACAGGCCAAAATGGAAACACATAAGCAGCATTTAGAAAGACATTCCTTCTTTCTGGAAGTGACCGGATGTTACCCACATTTAAAATAGGAAAGGAAAAAATCCACCATGACAATGTTTCACTTCAGAGAGAAAAATGAAGCAGTTGGCTGAAATATCTGTTCAAAAGGCTGGGAGGGCTGCAGCAGCACATTCATTTAAAGATGGGAATGAATTTTCAGAATAGATGTATTCCCTACACAAACAGCAGAAGGGACAGGAAGTAGAGGGAAAAACTTGTATCTTTAACAGAAGTGAAAGATATTGGAAATATAAGATCTTATCATAAGAGACATGTCCAACTGAAAGAAAAAGGAAAAAGACATGCCAGGAAGTTAAAACTTTGACCTGGAAATTCTGTAACAAGGTAAGGAAAAACATACTAAAGGAAAAAAAAAACACCAAACCCTATGAATAAAATGTCTTTTTCAAATACAATAGCCATTGCAGAATTGATATGGTTAAAGAATGGTCAAGAAATTAAAGAATTACTCTTGGAAACTGGTCATTACTAGTTTACTCTAGGGAAGTTACCATTGACATTTTCAGTGGAATT